>JAHPZR010053372.1:0-7500 GCA_019787425.1 Platygyra sinensis | reverse complement strand
TCCAAGTCCAAAAGCAGCTGCCATGGGATGTGTGTCTGATCGCGGTCTGCATCGTTAGCTAGTCGCCGGAAGCGCTGAAATTTGACAGCGTGATAAAGAAATTGGCAATGGGGTTACACCTTTCACTAACTGGGGGAGCAGTGAAGCAAACGGAGTGACGAACAACTTAAAGACAAAGAAAACGAACCAGAGACATGATGGTCGGGGCCCTCGAACTGCCTGACCGCAGGATTTCTACCACAGAGCTATTATCTGATAAGAAGAGGGCCCTCTTGAACCCCCACTGTGGGACCCCACATATACGCTGCAACCACAATTAAGAACAGTTCTTTGGACTGGATTGATTGGGAGACCTGTTTTTGGAAGCCATGAGCCTGAGAACCAGTGATTGTGAAACGTGGCTCCATAACACAAATACTCCAGACGCATCAGACATTCGTTTAGTTTAGTTTAGTTTTATTATTTTTTTTGCACTATTTACAAATAATATTTCTACATTTACGTACATTACAATAAAGAAACAAAAGAAAACTAAATTACACAGGTAGAGAAAAGCAAAATGTGCGCAGTGACCAAAGTAGCTTAAGCTTTCGAGTTGGTCACTGACACAGACAATTAATTGATTGATTGATTGATTGATTGATTGATATGAGACATGGACGTCTGGCACAGGAGCCCATTGTGGATACTGAAGTACACTGCAGCCACTCCAGGATTTGAAGAACTCTGTGCACCAGTTTAAGTCAAGAAAGAACTTCAACTGCATGATACCTGCATATACTGAAGGGAGTAGGCTTCGCTAGCGATACCAATGTTGAAGCTGTTACCCGTAGCGCTGGACAAATCTAGGATTAGACGCTATTTGCCTGGCTAGTTACGTTTGGGGAGGAGTCCAAAACGACTCACACGTAGACCGCCCATTTAAACTTCCGACTGCAGATAGCTGTCGATGACCTGGGGATTTAGGAAAACCGATGACAAGCTCCCTGAAGCTGACATTAGGAAGGAGCCCATCACTAGGAGCCTGCAACTACGCCGTATTTCTGTCGAGGCGTTTTTACAGGCCGATCTATTTTTAGCTTGAATTTACCTCGAATTCAGATCCCCACGGGAACCTCAGCACGGACTAATATTGGTATGTCGACATGATGTCGACATGTTCACGTGAGGCCGCATTGTTTTATCCTCACCACTGAAAGCGTGCTCATGTAAACTGGAACTAGCCTATTTCGCGCGAAAAAATATCTAAAAATAGACCGGTCTAAAAAAAATGCCGTTGCATTGGCTTATTATGGGAGTTGCAAGCTACAAGTGATGGGCTCCTGCATTAGGTGAATGGGGTGATTGAGCCCTAGGTAAAAAACATGACGGAGACCTTAAACCACGTAGGCAACCAGGTTGTCCGGGTTGGGATGATGACGGAGTCCGTGCAGGAGCATGTCTACACAGATGGGAGTAGGCCTTGGGCCTGGTTTTAGAGGACATGTTGCAACTGGGCGGGAGGCGATTTCTGCAGATGGCGGCGAACACAGTAGATTAGGAGTTTTAAGAGGAAATCCTTGTTGTTGCAGAACACCAGCATCAGCAAAACGTAACTGGAACGAAGATAAACTAGCAGAGGAACTAATATCAACACAAGCCAAGCTATGTACCGAAGGTGTGTATTGGTTGGGGGAACTAACGACGGGGGGGGGTCTCCCCTTGAGCTGTGATGGGAAGCGAGATCGTGTTCTCTGCGAGCTGGGCGTTGAGGGCAGTGGATGCTGAGGTGGTTCCTGTGACATGCTTCGCACGAGTGACGAAATCTACAGCGCCCGAAGGGCCAACGACAGCGTCCATCATTCCAAGAGTACAGATTAGACTGGCGACTGCTTGAAGGCACCTGAGGCTCGGCTGGGGTTGAAGACGAAGATGTTGCAGGGCTTGAAGTGGCTAATAACGAGGTAGTGGATCTGGTGTGAAAATTGAAGAGGTCAACATTCATGCGAGACCAGCCAGTAGATCGTGTGACTTTCGCGTCCTTCCAGAACGCAGTATCGTAGTTTATCCAGGACCTGCCGGGGAAGAGCTTCGTTGTCTAGATTATGGGCAACCGTTTTACTGGTTAAGTCCCCCCCCCCCCCCCCACCCCTTCCAACGTGCTGGAAACGAATTGCAAATAATCATGGAAACAATTGTGAAGGCTTGAATTCATGCCGATATCTTCGATTTCGACAATCCGCTTTTTTAGCACCTACCTACTTTAGCTTACCTTCAAGAAAGGCTTCGGGCTCTATCTCTTGGGCCCGAATGTTCTCCGGCAATAAGTCAGCCAGGTATATGGACTGGGCTCCCGTAATCTTAGCCTCCAGCTTCTAGGGATCTAGAGCGAGCCCTGGGCCAATAACGAATGCTCTATTTTGGGTGGGAAGTGTAATACCGCTTAGGAACACTTAAAGACAACCGCTACAAAAGCCGCCCGGGAATGCTTGAGAAACAGCGGCTACAAGCCGCTGAGAAACGCTTGTAAACAACAACTACAAACCGCTCAGGAACGCTTGAAAACGGTCATTGCAATACCGCTCAGGAACGCTTGAAGATAACCGCTACAAAAAACGCTCAGGAGCGCTTTAAAAAAAACCGCTAAGAACTGCTCAGCAATGCATGAAAACAACTGCTCCAAGCCGCTCAGGACTACTGAAACGCCCGCTCCAAAACTCTACGTACTGAACCACGAACATCGAGCTGCTACGTTCCTTGTGAGCCTGCCGACTTGTGAGATGGACCGTTGACCAGACACGCACTGAGCTCGTGGCGGCAAACTTTGTTAACTTTGACATTTAAGGGTACTGTAGACCTTCAGGAGTGTCTTCCGGAAAATCGTTCGTACGCGCATCGCTGGAAATAAAACCTTGGCAAACTCTATATCACTATGAAGCTTATAAAATGTAGAATCTGGAGACATGATTATTTTAAATAGTTGCCGTAATGGTAAGTGCGCGCAAACCCTTATATGCAAAACTGACAATGTTTGCTTTACTGAATTACCTGCTTTCGTGTTATCACGTACGGCCAAACAAACCGCTCTATGTCAATCAGCAGGTGATGAACCACAAAAGTGTGTGAGGCTTTTTCGATATTCCTATTGGTTGCTGAGAAAATCTATTTTGAATTTAGCGAAGAGAATATTTGCCGATCTTCTTCACGTAAGAGGGCGTAAAAGCAAGAGAATTTGAGATATCGAAAAAGCCTCACACACTTTGTTAGCCCATCATCTCCTGATTGATAATGTTCAGACAGTCTGGATGTCCGCGGTAACACAAAGGCTGGTAATTCAGTTTAGCAGATACGTTCATTTTTGCATTGAAAACGCTTGCGCGTTCCTATCAAAACCAAAATTGCAAAATATATTGTTATTTTCGGATTCTACATTTTATTAGCTTTCCAATGATGTATAGTTTTCCATGGTTTTCTCTTTAAAGCAGCGCGTAAACATAGCATTTTCCGAAAGGCACTCTGAACGTCTACAGTAACCTTAACTAAATGAAAATGGCGTGTGATTACGAAATCTCTCTCCGGCAGAGCAATATTACAACAGTGCTTTACAAAATCGCCAACATGTTCATAGTCTGCAACTGGCAAATTTTGTCTTATCATACTGCTTGTGTAAAGGCAGTTAATTAAGGAAATCCTGCAATTGCAGCTTAAGCAGTCACTGTGTTTGTATTCAAACAAATCTGCCTCATCTATAAGTTTAAATTATGCATTTAGGTCTTTGCATGAGTTTACAGTGGTTAACTTGACGAAATATGCACTAATATATGGAGGTTTCAATGGGTGACTTCGAAGTAAAAAGAGAAAAGAAACGAGAAAAGTAACAATGCAATAATTCTCAGTTTTAAGTGTTAATTATTAATAAAGTTTATTTGTTGTTGTTGTTGTTGTTGTTGAAAGAAAGTTGCAATGTAAAATATTTAATCTGAAACGTTGTTAGATATTATCATATCACTTATTCTTATTGTATTATGTACTATCATAGAGACTTGTCTACAAACGCTATCTCGTCGCTACCAGAGGGAGTTTTTGCCAATCAGAGAGAGTTAAGGAAACTGTAAGTTAGTCGAAGCACTCTACACTATAAGGCCGAGCATTCATTTGTTCTCTCGATTCAGAATGACACACGTGAAATGAAATATTTATAGGTGTATGCTTGTTAAAAAGGGACAAAACAACAAGATCATAAATTTACATGACAAGACAGTGATATATACATCAAGACTTGTACATATACATCAAGATTTGTATATATACATCGAGTTTCGTATATATATAGCAAGATATTAATCAACGTCTCATATGTACAGGAAAATCACAATTCGTGCATGTACATTAAGATTTGTGCATATTCACCAAGATCCGAGCATACAGTGAAGATGTGTAGATACATCAATATTTTTTTATATATATACATTAAGATTCGTGTAGTTCGGACATAAAGGAAAGTATGACCGCTGAATCGATTACGGTGTTTTCAAACGGCGACCGAAAACTTGTCGCGAACATGGCGAATTCGTCGCTACCAAACGAGCAAGCCATCTCCTCCTTGGTTCGCCGTGTTTACAGTGCCATGACAGAACTGCCTCGTGAAAGGTCACGAGTTAGTGGAGGTAACTCCAGCAGTGTTAAAGAAGAGTTGTCGAGAAAGCCGCTGTTGTGCAATCCACGTGTGAGTTATGGAAACAATGGTAGCAGTGGCTGAAGAAAGGGAGACTAAGATCAAGTTCCTGAAAAGTAAAGTCAGCTAAAGTAAGTCCGCATAATATCTTTTGTGAAGAATAAGGAGCGATTCTAGAATACCGGGCCACTATTGCGTGCCATTAATCTCCGGCTACCGTAGTGCCGCAGTCCGTGGTCGACTGATGAATAATTAAGTCGGAATTAGTTAAACGAATGCTGCTCGCGGCAGTACCGCAGTGCCGTAGTCGATGAATAACAAAGAGATACTATGCGTACTTTCTTTAGCTGAGATTCCTTCCAGGAGGTTGATCTTAATCTCCCTTTCTTTCCACTGCTACCACTGCTTCCATAATTCACAGGTGGATAATTTGCACAACGGATGCTGCTGTACACCAACACGGGAACAAAAAAAAATTATCGACAACTCTTCTTCAACATCGCTAGAGTCACTCCCACTAACTCGTGTCCTTTCACGAGGCACTTCTCCCGTCATGGCTCTGTAAACGCGGCGAAGCAAAGAGGAGAAAGCTTCCTCAAATCTTAATGTACACTCACGATTTGTAATGTTCCTGTACATTTGGAATGCTTGATTAATATTTAAGCATAGCCAGAAATTACGAACCGTTACCCCCTGCGAAGCGTGACGAAACACTGCCATGTGCTCTGTTCTTATTCATAGGAAAATGTATGGAAATGATTGTTCAATCGATCGCTGAAGAGATTAAAGTGGTTGAACTTCACAGCCCCAATGCAAAGTTCTTTCGTTGTGGCAATACCTTTAATTTGGAAGTGGTTTCGTTGCCGAACATAATATAATTCTTGCGGTTTTTGCTTTTGAACAATCGCACATAAACTACGAGGATCCGCCATACTAACCTTTTAATTTCATGTAAACCATTGACTCTTTTTGAAAGTTTCTTGAGCTTGCTAATAAATGGAATCATCCATCCCAATGAAAAACTTCAAGACCACATGTAGTGCTTTCAATGTCCATAATATTTGGCTCTCTTCGAGTTGAATATCTTGCGGCTTTTTCCACTTAAAGATGCTTGAATTTCCCGAAAATTTCTCATCTTTGTGTGCACTGTTTACATAATTGCTCGCACCAAACACTCAATGTACGCGAGCTGTTTTCTCCGCTGCAAGTGTACTTTTGATAACTAAATTTAACCGCCATTTTAAATATGCTTGAAGCTATCCTCCAGGCTACTTTTAGCGAGGTTTTGAACGAGATAGAGCCTGGGACTTGGATTCCCTTGGTTGTTTTCGTACTGCGTGACATATCAGTCACCGATCGAAAATGATTCTCGATCTGATTTACGGCTACTCAAAACCGCTTGAAAAGCCTTCTTATAGTATACAAAATCGAAGGGGGAAAAGAGGAGAGTATCGGTAGAATTTTTAAAAAGATTATTTTAGCGAAATCATCGTAGACATGAGATAATAATTTCGAAATTACCTTTATGTTCTCGGCTCAAAGTTTGCTTGCCGGTAATGACGCTAGCGTGACTTGTTTACAGGAAAGCCGTGAGCCAATCACAACATTGATTGTAGCGACCTATGTAACGCCGCTCGTGGTTCGGAATTTCTGGCTATGGCTGACGAATACTGATGTATACAAATGAATCTTGATGTACGTACACCAATCTTGCTCTATATATACAAATCTTGATGTATATACACGAATCTTCCTGTATATATCACTGTCTCGTCTTTAAATAATAATCGTGTTGTTTTGTCCCTTTTAACAAGCATATATATGTCAAGTCAATTGAAAGTAGTTGTTAAATACTATAATTTCACTTAGTACGTTTTCGATTTTCACATATTTGGTCCTAACAGTAAATTTTAAAAGTGAAGAATGATCATCGCAGTTAATTGTCCAATTTAAGCAAGTGGAAAGAAGAAGCCTGAAAAAAAAAACAAACAAACAAACAAACAGGGCTTCAACGGTATTCGAACCCGTGTTCTCCGCGAATACTGGTGTGATGCTCTACCAACTGAGCTATGAAAACACACATTGGGAGCGAGGTCAATTTATTGAGTTTACATCTTTCGTGGGGAGTGAAATGATGTAAAGCATATATGAAATAATTCTTACTTGAACTGCAGTTGTAAATGAAAGTGAAGAATGATCATCGGAGTAAATTTTTCAATTTAAGCAATTGGAAAGAAGAAGCCTGAAAAAAATCAGGGCTTTAACGGGATTCGAACGCCTGCCCTCCGCGATACCGGTGCGATGCTCTGCCTCCTGAGCTATGAAGAGACACATTGGGAGAGAGGTTAATTTATTGAGTTCATATCTCCCGTGAGGAATGAAATTGAGGGGGTGAATAGGTTTACGGATCGGCGGCCGATTTGGTAAATATTTTAGCCCGGATTCTGGATCTGCGGATCCTATGATCACGGCGGATCGCGGTTTTATTCAGTTTTTGGGCCCAGATTTTGGATTTTGGTGGTTAGCAAGGTCGGATCGTGGATCTCAACGTTTCCCCGAAAATTTCGTTTTTCTCTTTTTTTTGTGCCAGATGTCACGCAGTAAAGAAAATGACTAGAAATAGTGAGGCACTTGAACTTGATGTGGCCATAAGTTTGCTCTTTTTTCTTGTATCTACAAGATTTTGTTTTGATACTTAATTGTGTTTTTTTGACTTAGCATATATATATATATATATATGTGGCGCTATGACGCGTATTCCATCACGGAATACGTCATCGTGAGGTCATCATGACGTATTTCATCATGAAATACGCGTCCTAGCACCACATATGCTAAGTGCAAAA
>JAHPZR010053371.1:75000-81087 GCA_019787425.1 Platygyra sinensis | reverse complement strand
GAGGAATAGAGAATCGCTGCAGGACCCAACCATCCGCATGGTGGTGTTTATTCTACCTTTGAAGTCTGGTAAATTTTGATGGGTACTCGGTGGCAATATTGCTTGAATGTTATTACCACCCTGTTGATCACAGTCATGGTCATTGTACATGTTAGGTAGAGAGGGGTTACGTGGGTAGTATTTGCCGTGTGCGGAGGGCGCTTTCCCTTTCTGGGTCTCAAAAGCTGTAACTGGTGATGAATTTTTAGGAGCTCGCCGCGGCATTTTGAGTTAGTTTTGGGCTACATCCAAAATTACCTGAATTGAAGGGAAAGCTAAATTTCATACAACTGTAGTAATCACTAAGAGAGACAAACCACCAAAGAGATTATAAGAACTCCTACCGAGGATAGTAAAGGAGGGAGGAAGATAACATGGATTTTAAGACAATCAGAACTTGAAAAATCTAGCCTGAACTTTTGTCGAGATGTGCTAGGGTTAGACTTTAAATTGTTGCTCTAGTAAAGGGCCGAAAAATTTTCGGTGTACACTGTGTATTACATGTATCTTCAAAAGGAATTTTCTGGTCTTGTCTTTGTTTTTGGTTTTTTTTTGTCTGTCAGACCAGTTGTTATATATAGATGTTGTTAGGAAACTCGGACAGCTATGAAACCTGGACCTAAAATCCTTTCTTGTCAGTAACTTATGGAGACAAGAGAGTATCAATGAAGGCCACAGAGGTTAGATGGGTGTAGTTTTAATACACCAAGGGCTATATTAAAAATGAGCCTTGAATATATCAAATGTGCCCAATGTATGATCATCCAGTATTGCCAACTTAACAAATTGATGTCAGTTTTTCTTGCGTCTGTCGTGTTGTTGATGATGAATTTCATCATAACATTGTCAAAGTAGCTGTGGATCCAGGAGGCTATAGCCGAGTGGATCCGTAGATTACTTTGACAATGTTATGAAGAAATTTATTGTCAATAACAGGACAGATGCATGAAAAACTGATTTCAACATGTCTTTTGCATGTTTTTTTTTACTTGTTGATGTATCACATAAGTTATAAATTCATGTGTCTGTCTGCATATTTGACAATAAAAATTAGCCAATGAGTGCACAAGAATTTCTGCACTTATCGTAAAATGACATTTTGCACTTCATGGCAAAAAGTGGAACATGCTGTTGACCTGTATGTGCACTCATGCAATATCTCCCCTCCCCCCTAAAAGAGAAAACGACAATGACCTAATGGTTCCAAGGCTATGGTCTAAAAAAAATTATAAGGAGCCAAAACATTCCTAACCATGAAATCCTGGGTGCCCCACCTTTTTAATTATTTAGCGTTTATTGAAAAAGTAAGTTTTTTCCAGTCACCCAAATGTAAAAGTTATAGTGTAGTCCCCAGGGTATCCGGTCGTTTCGCTACAAAACCGTTTCGCTGCAAGTCGCTGCAAGTCGATTCGCTACAAGTCAAAGTCGATTCGCTACACATCGAAAGTTGATTCGCTACAAATGTTAAGTCACGTCGCTGCAATCTCCAAAAAGATATCTTAAGGAATAGAGCATACAGATACCAAGGAATCTGAGAAGATTAACACAAAGTAAAACAAACGATGGAAATAAACCGTACCCAAGCCTCATCCGTATTTTAAGAGCACGAAAACGAGCAAATAATGACATCGAAGGCTGGCATCTGGGACTGAATCGTCGCGCGTCCAGCACTGAAATCTCAGCTTCCGTTGTATCTGTTAATACTCTGCTGCACCGCGAGGCCCGTCTGACGTCTCTTCAGAAATAAGGTGTAAATAATAAAGATTGTTGTTGTTTGTTGTTGTGTCAGAAAGGAAGTTGCGACGCATCCAGCGAAAAAAGTACCGTGACCTGCAAATGAGGATCTTCCAACTCTGGGATGAATTTAACGCTGGATCCCGTAGTGCAAGAAAACTGCTGAAGGCGTGCTCCTATCTCAACGGACCCGCAGCTTCATAAAACGGTTCTTCTAGGAAACCACCCAAAAAACGGCTCCTTTAGGAGCCGCCAAATCTAAGCTTAAGAAAGTCATGATCAACATAGTTAACATGGTAAACATATTCAATAAAGTTTGTTGCCACTTGGCGCAGGAAAACGGGTAATAGCAATTCCATAGAACATTCTTGTTCCCAGAGCCCCTATTCCTTTCGTAGCGATCAAAAGAAAGTAAGAGGGCTCTGGGGGCGAGATTGAGAGATCGAGTGGAAACTCGAGGGTTTATTCATACAGGCTCGATATAGGCAAATGGAAAAAAATATGGCCAAATTGTTAAAGTATTCGAACTTTAAAATTACTGTGACGGCTGTTTTATGGCGTGCCCATCTCTTGTGAAAAATGTTTATCGAGTTGAACAACTGTAGCGAATCGACTTTATACTTGTAGCGAATCGACTTTATATTTGTAGCGAATCGACTTTCGTGTGTAGCGAATCGACTTTGGCTTGTAGCGAATCGACTTGTAGCGAAACGGTTTTGCAGCGAAACGACCGCAAACCGTCCCCAGTGGTACCCAGGCTCTTATAGAGTTGTCCTGGGTTTTTATGATGAACTCTTGATTGAGTGGCCTCACGGTTCAAGCCCTGGTCAGGATCATTGTGACTCGGTTCACATGTCCATTTGCTTTGTAGAAGTGTCTTGGAATCATGAACTTAAGACAATGTCTATTGGACACAATAAATGTGGTGTTTGTTAAATGAACAGAGTGCCTGCTTAAGAGAAGTCTCCAATAATGAACTCTCCATAAATTACATACAGTTTATAGGTACTCTACAGTTAAGTATTACTGCCAAATTGTCTTCAAAATTCCTTTGAACTGCAGGGGCCTTTAAACAAAGCCAAGAGTTTTGCCGTGCCTTTAAAGACTTTTGCAGAACATATACACGAAGGCCAACCTGAGATGTGGACATATCTGGAAGATGAGCTGTTTATAGAAATGAATCCAGAACTGAGAGAATATCTAGGGCAGCCTGTGAGTAGCAGTAACTATTAAATAAATATTATTATGATTTTTATATTTTTCTTACTACTTTGTGTAGGTTTGCATATTAAGTACCTGTTAACATACAAATTTAGCATTTATAATAGTGATAGGACTGAGTGGAGTACAATTCAGGGAGTAATTGGGCAAGTGATTTCGATTTGAAATTAAGAGCACGATTACCCCTGAATTGTATGACATGAAGTCCTGTTACCGATTAATCGTAACTATAACAAAATTTGAGAAGAAGATAACAGCTGTAGTACAAGCTATTAATGACAGGTTAATATATTCAACTTTGAAGGTGGATGCTGTAAAAGATAACCCATTCAAGTGCAACTAGCACGCGCTTGATAATGTGTACTGTCCAATTACTCAGGCATGACTTGTACAACTGTCCAATTACAAGTTCATGGAGTGTGCAACTGTCCAATTAATGCTCTTATCAGGGCTGCTGATGACCAATCAGATTCGAGAATTTTGTTATAATAAAATTTGTATAATTTACATGTACTGTTTTGATAACACCCACACTGAGAGTAAAAACTGGATTGTAACAAATATACATTATACAGACTACACAACTAGGTTTTGCTCCATGCAGCCAAAAAAATAAGTTGTCAAGTACTGTACTGTAGCTGACAGCATCTTAAATTTTTAAACAGAAACTTGACAGCTTCAAAAAATATGCACTTTTAAAATTCCATAAGATATGGGGAGTCCATCAAATACATACATTTAATATAAATATTTAGAATTTCTGCAAGGTTTTTGGAAACACAATGTTTGATTTTTTATCTTACATTTTTCTCCTGTTCAAGCAGTTGCTTATTATATTATTATTAACGTTATTATACATTGTAGTCCATATATACATACTTTATTGTTACCTCCCCAATGGGGCTTTTCAGGAACAATTATTTAAATTACTAAAAGTTCCTTATAACTATACAATTAACATTTATTAAATTTTAACAACATATATACAACATTAGCTAAAATTTGTAATCAATAAAAATACTGAAAATAAATGAATTTTAAGAGGTATTTACAAAATTGTCTAAAAGCACATTCTTTTTTTAAGATACATTTAAAGGGCATGTAAACCCAAAACTACAAGTTTTTCTTATTCGACGTAAACAGCAACGAAGAAAACGAATTTGGCATTTATTTTGCTCGTTTCGGTTTCGTTAAGGAGAAAAACAGCTTTAACGAGAAAAAATCCACTTCCGGTGAAAACAATAGCGATCTCTCGTGACGTAAGCGGTGGAATACAAACATTGCGCAACAGGGATTTCATATGAGAATTCTATAGCGGATCGGGAAAGTGGGAGTCGTTCGGAGGATAATTTATCGGATGAGAGCGATTCAAATTTGGTGAATTTGTATGATAGTGATGTAGAAAATTCAGTTGTACCTGTGGAACACTCTGGGCCGCGTCCGTATCGATTTGAGCCACGAAGGGTCGGACAAAACGAGCAACAAGCCAGCTCCAGAACCATATGACAACAACTCAGACTGCCTTGGAAGCACAGCCTGGTATTTAATCATTTTGCAAATAAATTGCATTTTTAGCGGATGGAAATGTTTATTGAAGCCGGCACGTAGTCAGATTAGCACGCAAATAGAAGCTCACGAAGTTCTGTTGTTGTCTTTTTCCCGACCTTTCTTGAATGTACTAAAAGGTGCGAGTGTCAAGTATGTCAGCCAAATGCCGACTGCTCACGAGAGTGTTTGCTGCGCTGAAATCGGACAAAGTCAGATCAGAGGCCAGACATACAAATGAAATGTATTACCGAGTATCCAGGATTTCAGTCAACGTGTCTTGATGTTTGGGTGCATGAAACTGCTTAGTAATTACGCATTCAGACAGCTGAGTACAGAGCAGATAATCACACCGGAAACGTATATGTTTACTTTTATTTTGACTATCGCGGCTCAATTATCCAATTGACCTCTGCCGTAACTCGTTTTATTTTAGTAGTACACTAGTTATTTCTCTGTGCTTTTCGTGTAGGAGACTTCGATACATAATTGCCTATCGGCAACTTGTTCGTTGGTGCTGGGGTTATCTTGGTAAACATGTCCTAGTTGCGCTGCCATCTTGTGCTGTAAACACTGAAGATCCGAAGCACCTTAAGCACCTTTCCAGCCGATTTTGTTGCTCCTGGAGACTGTATCGTCGGTACAGCACCAGAAAGTAGCGGACTTTGCTTTCTCAGCCCCATTTCCACCATGAACCTTTTTTGTAACAATCCGGAGAAAAATGTATGTTGCAAATAACGGAATGCTCAGTGGGCTCTACGAAATTGGCTCTCTTCACTTGAACAAATTCCACCCACTGCCGCCTTGAATTAGCGTTTTTGGGCAACTTATGTATAGTATGGCCTGTTTTATTCGAATTACTGCAAACCTGAACTACACAGCGTTTTACCATTTATGAAAATGCGGCGCTTTTCCAAAAGAAACCATGTAAACATGAGCTTATTTCACAACGTGTTCATGTATGTGCTAAACGACTATGGGGCTCCCAAAATAGCATTTTTTGGGTTTACATGCCCTTTAAAAAACTTGAACCAAACAGCTTGATTTTAAAAAGAGGTCTAAACTGTTCCAACGTCCAATAGTTCTGTAATATGTTCTTTATCCCGAGGCTGTTTTAAAAAGAGGTATGTTGAGCTTTTGGCCACTCCTAGTTGTACGCTTGGTAACTTGCTCGCGGGTAATGAATTATGACATCAGATATTAGGGGGCGTGTCTGGAAATGCATTTAAAAGCCACGATAGCTTGGCGGTAGTACAGTTGGTCCTTAACGGGTAACCAAGACAAACTTTTTAAGTGGGAAATAGTCACCATCTGCCTTCTCATTGGCTAAAAGCCTACAGTTAATACTGGGAAACAGCTCAACCTACAGATTATTCACTAATTTGTACCTACAGATTAGTGAATAATCTGTAGGTTGTGCGCGCAATGCATGATTTCCAAGAGCAATGTCAAGTTCACGGACAGCAAAGTAAGAATGGCTTCTCGATTCGCTTCATCGATAATGCGTTTGTCGTTATTTTCTTCAAAACAATGTATAATAAAACAATT
>JAHPZR010053371.1:7500-70000 GCA_019787425.1 Platygyra sinensis | reverse complement strand
CTGATTGGTTGACCTACTAGTAGGCTATTTGTTATAGCCCACTAGTAGCGAAAAGCGCCGGCTTTGAAAACCAAAACAATGGCAGCTGAATAGCTTTAACTAGCAAAAGATGTTTTGTCTCGATATTTTTTGACCAACTAGTTGGATTTTACTAAAACAATTTTTCCTCTCGCCCTCATGGGCTCTGAGTCAATAGCCCATTCGGCCTTCAGCCTCATGGGCTATTGACTCAGAGCCCATTCGAACTTGAGGAATAATTGTTAAAAATAATAATTACAGCCTAAAAATAATAATTATAGCCTACAGTATAGCAGGGGAAGCTCATCAGCCCACTACATTTTTTCTGTACACAACATGAAGGAACTATTTACACCCCACTCCCAAACCCCTCTCCCACTGATGAATTATTAATCCCAGCGTTGTATTTGCCAGAGCATGCCCATATATATACCCGGATCGAGAGGGCTGCAAGACTTACTCAGTTCTAAAGTGTCTTGCCCAAAGAAGATAACATGATGACCCCCCCCCCCCAAAAAAAAAAACCTGTAGCTCAAACCCCGACCAGTCAATCCACACTCCAGTGCATAAACACATTTCAAGATGCATAATACAAATTGAATACTCCTTTTCAACGCTGCATTGAAATCAATTCATGGGAATTTCTAGGGATTGCTGTTTTAGCCTTGCACTATTCCTGTGTCGTACCATCTGTTTATGTATTTTCCAGTCCAATAGATGCATTTAACCCAGACTACAAACAGTATCCAAATTTCAGGCAAGCAAAAGCTATCTCTTTTACTCAGGAAGCTGGAGACCTTTTCATCATTCCTACAGGCTGGTTTCACCAGGTGAGGTATCGCATCAAAATCAATGTCGCAACCCTGGAAGCTGCCGGTTTCGCCCCATGGTGGGTGCGAGTTCTCTCCACATCGACTCAACTAGCGATCAACTGTTCTTAAAATTTATCTTTCTCTTTAATACCGAGAAAAAAGACAACATTGTGTGCACGATGAAACAAAAAACACAAAACATTTTTGTTTCTCGTTCTTTAATCCATCCATCGAAGGTGACTGGCAAACTCAAAATAGAAACTTTACGATGAGTTTCATGGGGGCAAACTCGGTGGGGGGCGAACTCGTCAATGGGGCAAAACCGGCATCAGTCGTAACCCTTTGAGAAGTAAGGTACATAACAAGTTTACAAGATTTTGTAGTCTGAAGATTCCAAGCTCTGCAATCAAAGTGCCTTGTTATTGTTACTATATATAATTGAGCAGGTGAGACAGCTCTGTTAGAGATAGTATTTTACCTTTTTCAGGCATACAACCCTGTGCAAACGATGGCTGTTAGTAGTCAAGTGATGAATTCACAGAATTACAAGTAAGCTTCCAGTCATGAAGTTACATGGTGCACTAAAACATTGTATGTTATGTTCACTTTGTCGGAGCCAGCACTTCATCTTCATTGTTCTGGTCTCTTAGTGGAGAATTGGGCAGTTGGAGCCAGTACTATAAAAATATTTATATAATAACCAAATCAATGCGCGCGCTCTGATTGGTCAATCAGCTATGGAAAAATCGCGCGTCTTCTGAATTATTATGTAAAAGCAAGAGACCACAAGTTTCTGTGGTTTGTAGGCTGATAAACCACGCGTAGCCTGCGGCTCGTGATTTACGAATTCTTCGAGTGTTCTACCAACATCCCGCGTGGTTTATCAGCCTATAAACCATAGAAACGTGTGGTCTATTGCGTAGCCGCTTAATTTCGTTATTGGCGTTTTGAAAGTAGCATGTGTCTTTTAAAACCAATGGCACAGTGTGGTTTAGCGGTTTTCAGTGATTGGTGTAAATAACTCCGCAACTTTCTCGTCCAATCAGAAATAAACCTATAACTAATCGTGACTCGCTAACGCTTTTCCCGCGCTTAGCGTCGGTCACATTGGTTGGCTTCGAGTTTTGATTGGTTGACTGGATTGTCTGTGACTCTCTGTCCTTCACTGGCCAAAGCGCGAATTGTTTTCGACAGTCAAGTGAAACGAGTCCTAAGCTGCAGCTGTCAGAATACTGGGTCACGTAGTTTGTGGTACTCACCTTTTCAAATGCACCTTATGTAAAAACAAAAAAACTATAAGATTTGGTACATTTTTAGGCGTAATCCCATCATCAAGAATTGGTTGAAGTGAAAGTTGAAAAGTAAACACTAATGAGGGCTTAGGTTGTGTATATAGTCTCCCTTGGACTTGAAAATCTCACTTAACTTAGATCATCCTTGGACTGCTGGAATTTAAAATACCGTGTTGTTTTATTTCTTGGTTTAAGATTGGTATTAGACGAGATTTACAAAGCCGGAGAAGTAGACCGAAGTAAACTGCCGAGAAATTTCGACAGTTTGTCCGTGAGAGAACAAGTAAGACAGATATGTTCCTGGGGAACTTTGTTCTTCACTATTAATTTCAGAGGCCGTTTCCACGGAATTCTTGAAGACCGAGAACAATTTGAGTGTTATACATTCCAGAGCTTATGTGCATCATATTTAAGGGGCTAGACAATAATTTAATTTGAGTCTGCTTCGGTGGGTGGCATCAGCGAGCTTATCACCTAGAATAGGTGATAAGCTTCTGGTGGCATAAGAAGTAGATTTCCTGTTTGCAAGGCTTGAACTCCGGTAAGAAAAACGAAAAACATTTTTACATTTTTACGGAATTCAGTATAATCTGCCACAACAGTGTCCCGCAACCGGCAACCATGGCCATGAATCGTTGGCTGCTACTGTTAGAATGAAGCACATATTTGAGTTCGCAAACTGTCTTTGTCGGAATACTTTCTAGGAATTACATTCGCTCGACCCTTGCGGTTTTCAAATTTTACGGCGATTTTATTGGTTCATTGTTTGCCAAACGATAATTCTAGTTTCTGGAGACAAGAAATGTGTCCAAACAAACTTAGAACCTCAAGATTAGCGAAGTTTCGAACATCGGAGAAAGCTAAGACACGATTTCCTTTGTGGTTTCGTTGAGACTATTTAGAATTCCGTTTACCCCGACAAGTAACATTTTTCAAACGTAAGTTTCTTAGGCGCGTTGGCTTCAGGTTAGGGCGGTGGTTTCACAACCCTGACACACACCCGGGGACACACAGGCGTTATAAATGGGTTAGGGCAAATTGCTGGAGCAACCTGACTAAATCGTGGGGGTGGTGTTCGGTAGAATATCCTGGGATTGTTGACAAGCATGCCATCAGAATAATTTTTTGTCCTTCCTGATCCTGTTGCTTCATGCGTGCTACAGAAGCTAGGATAAGCTCCGATGGTTTGAACCACAGACATATCGTTATAAGCTAGTGTGACCGGGCCGTGAATGTTTTTTTTAAATTATTTTTCTAGGTTAAAGCTGTTGTGAAGATTATTCCAAAGGATATCATCACGAAAGGGAAGAGAGTGACAGAGGACATTCTGAATCAACTCAAGTGGAATGGAAAGAGCAAACGACACAAGAAATAAATAATTCAGCACTTGAAGCCATTGAAGATGGCTTGAGCCCGCGGTGCTAAGCAACACAACGTAGCCCGAAGTCGACGAGCTGAAGGAGTTACTCTTGGAGTGCTCGTGCTTTGCTCGGTCTGTTTATGATTGGACAATAAGACTCGGACACTCTTCACCGAAGATTCAGCGAGCATTTTCGGAAAACCGCCCTTTCCTATACCCTTGGCTAATGTACATAAGGAAAGCAAGATCAACAAGTCTTAAAGACATGTATATTTTAAGCATTTAAAATGAAATTTTAGGTAATCATTGGAAATTAAATTTCACGCGAAAAGTTGAAAATGCGATACCATATTTGGTTCTTGTGGCGACATGAGTTGAAATTGTTATTTGAACTCTGTTTTTATGTTTATATGGCAGAAAAATGACAGCTGTCTACACACATCTGTAATACATGGAAATGTTTTCTTTCTTCAAGCGCACATTAGAACTTAAGGTCTTTTGTCTTTTGTTTTAGTGTTTACTTAACTCGACAAAATTCATTCTTTGACATCAGACAGATCGCCGTATGCCAAAACTTTGATAGGATTTAGTCCTGCACATCAAAACGTTTTACTGAAAGAAATTGGAAAATAAATCAAGAACTAAAGAAAAACAATGCAAGTCTTAAGTTACCGCTTCTGTAGTTCCCAGGCCCTGTCCACATTAACATGTTTTCGTTTGCAAACGCATATCATACACTGCTTTTTTCGCCTATCCTCCATGTATGTATGTATGTACAACCGACGATCGAAAATGTCCATAGTTTTCCAAAGTGGAGTTATTTGAAGCGGAGACTATTTAAGGTGGCTCAAAACAGTTTCCAGCACATTCCAAGACTTAGATTTTGATGTGTCATTATAACCACTCTTTATCAATAAATGCTACAATCATGGTATCAAAATACGGCCCAATCACTGGTGAACATGTTGGTATTATTTTCGTGACACAATAGGTTACCAATAGCGTCGTGACACAATAGGTTAAATTTTCGAAAATTTAAGGTGGCTCTGAACCCCATTTGCAGAATTTTTTTAAACTTTGCCAAAAGTTGCATCCCATCCTGCTTATCAAAATTCTATAATAAGAAAAAATTTCACCGTGCCGTTTTGAAATATAAGCGCTTAAAGCTGAAATTAAGGGTGTTTTTAGCAGATCATAGTGTTGCTATGGTAATCTATTGTGTCACGAAAATAATACTAACGTGTTCACCAATGATTGGGCAGTTTTTGATACCACGATTGTAGCATCGACTTAAAAAGAGTGGTAATAACGACCCATCAAAATCTACGTCTTGGAAAGTGCTGGAAACTGTTTTGAGCTTAAGTAGTGTCGACTGGCGAAACAGAAAGTCGAAAAAGCTGACGATATTCTCGATGTTTCATCACTGTGTACCAACGTTTTCGAGCGTCTCGGTGTGGATGGGGAAAAACGCTGCGAAAACGGCAGTGTAGACGGTAACCGAAAACGCAATCTTATCGAAACACAGTGTGAACGGGGTGTCGGCAGATTAATCTACAGTTTCTGTAATATATCAACCACGAGAGATTGTTTCTTCGGGATATCCAAACACCGAGAAGAGAGTTGAAAATACGACTCGAAGCGGAGTGTTTTTGGCGAAATTCGAGGTGTTTGGATAGCCGAATGAAACACTGTCTCGAGTGTTTGATGTATCTTCTCAATCGAAAACAAATACTAAGGAGTAAACGGAGAAGTAAAATCGCCAAAATCTATGTTATAAGACCTTCTTTCACGGTTATAATTAACTTGATGAATTATTGATGAGTTTGAGAAGCTCATGTCAGCAACACTAATTTAAAAGATGTTTTTTTTTTAATTTAGGTGGAGGTGAAAATGAAATGTTGAGAGATTGTAAGATATGGAATGTCTGGAAAAAGCAATCTCTAAAGATGCTGTTTATGCACAAGAACAAGATAATCTCATTTTTTGCGACATATACTTTAATTGAATGTACAGTTTAAAACACTAAAATAACCGCCCCGATCTCACAGACTGTTTTGTTGTGTGGATGTTGTCGCTCGAGGTACAACAGAGTTTCGAAACTTTTCGTGACGATTGCCACCTTTTGATGACCAATCTTTTACCCTAGACAATGTTTACACCATAACAGCTTTCGTGCACCTTGCCTCTAAAATGGGCTATCATTTACGTGGCAAGTTGCACAAAACATACCGCAGTTTAACAGCGTTTTAAAGCACGAAGAAATTGTGCCTTTTGATCGCCATACATTCTTCCCATTAACTCGAGTAACGTTAGGCTTTTGTTCACGTAGCTCAATTTGGACAGCTCAGTGAAGGCTCTTAATCCATCCAGAAAAAAGAATCTGTTTTACGCAAACCCGCGATGACAAGGCCTCTTGAAAAGAATTTTCGAGATCAACTGTCCTCTGTGCACGTGGGTCATCTTACTACGGAAAGGATCTTGTTAAAATGCGCAAATATCTTTCCGTTTTAAGAACGGACCTGGCTCAACACAGTGATAATCGGGTTGTGATATTTCGTCGATGATGCACGCAACAAACGCAATATCGAACTGCCATGACGTAATACGGGATATTAATCCCGATTAAACGTGCGCACTCCCACCTGAACATGTAACGCGCTTGAACCCGTGCGAGTTTTGTTAATCCCTGTTCATTTTCCTTCTTTTTTTAATGCATTTATTTCACATTTAAGGACAACAGATAGTAAACAACAAAGCCAATACAAGACAACAGGAAGTGAAAAAAAATGAACATTAAAAAACCTATTATTAACATTAGACAATCACTGATATCTATTTGATATCAAATGTTTGTGCATAATTACCGTTATGATCGCTATTGACGACACCTCCCAGGATATCTTTCAACACCTTATTCATTTCGTAGCACTTGCTGCAATGCTGAAATTATCATGTACTTTTCAAAGGGCCGGGAAAGGGATAATTATTCCTGAACCACTAGCACATTGCGATTTTTTCGCTCATTTGTTCAGCCGTGTATATAGAGAATAAATTATTATTGCATGAGTTCTCTCGGGGTATACGAATTTTATTTTTGAGAGCTGATGGTATCGCTCACGAGTGAGCGAGAAATACCATTAATTAGCACGAGTAGATAAAATTTGTATCCTTACGCGGCTAATATGACAATCAGTTTCAGACTGAATGCAAAGAAATCGATAAAGTATGTTTGCTTCGCGATTCGGGAGATGTTTTCTGCGTTCAAACACGAATGATGTTGAAAGTAATATACATGTGGGTATCACATGACGATATCAGAATCATCAAATGTGAAAGCCTTCACTTCGCGAGACAAAGGAATCCATTTTTAGGAACAGGAAAAACTCCTTTCATTAGTACCTATGAAATAAAACTCGGTTTCTGTCGCTCTGCCAGTCTTGAGCCATGCAATCGCGTGATTACAGTAAGAACCTCCAATTTTTGGTAACAGAATGAAATACTTCTCATATACGGTATGTCTATTGAGAAAACAGGCTGAACAGGTTCAGGGTGTGAAAGATTATCTCTGAACATGGTATACTGTATATAATTTGCTACAAATTTGTGTTAAGAACTTACTGCATTATTGAATCTAGCACTGTGTACCGAATAATCTGATAGGACGTGCGCAAGACAAACACACAACCAAGATGTAAACTTGTGATTATTTATTGTCTTCTAGAGACACAGTAAATCTAAGAGCTTGGCCAGTGTTCTTTGATCTGTAAGAGTCTTTTATTTTGTCATTCTAAAGTATTTGTTATAATATAGCTGGTACTTTTTAAACCAGATTTCTCTCTGTAGGTTCTTAATCTGCCGCAGTTTCATAGTATATGTATTTACATTCGGCGGAGCTAAACAGACCTTTCCCGCATTCCACTTCAGTGCGTACGAACAATAGCACCAGAGCGAGGTTCGGGTGGGCATTTTCATACATTTACTGTATTTTTGTCCACCCCAACCTCGACTCGGTGCCATTGTTTGTTGGAATGCGGGAAAGGTCTACTGTAAGTGACGGCGACAAAGAATGTAAATATTTTCCTGTTGGTATGAAATGCTCGCGTGCCGCTATGGCATTAAGTTATTCTATTGTTGTAACCATATATAAGGTTTGACAGGTTGTAATGTATTCATCTCAGCTCTCGAACTTTCAAATTTTAATTTAAGTTCGTTTCATTTTGTATGTCTGGTAATATTACACAACCTCTAGCCCCCAGAGGCTAGTGCGCCTGCATTTGGTTGAGGAATAGGTTCCCATTTTTCCCACTGTGTTTTTGGGTGTCCGTATAAGGTGGTTGCACAAGCTTTATTGCCCGGGAGGGGGGGGGGGGATACTCCCTATAATGGCCTATACGGGGAGGCTCCGCCCGAAAGGGGTCAGGCTTCAGGTATATGAAAGGGTAGGGATTTTACAACTTGAGGCCTAAAAGGGTAGGGAAATCGGTCAATTAGGTATTTAAATGGGCTTTTATTATAATATTTCGAATAGACGCCCCTTATGGCTGTATCAGTTTATTAATTAAGCACTACATGAAAATTAGAACAAGACTTCCTAAAGTAGGTACGTGAAAGGGGTACCTTTTTATCAATAAAAGGTATATAAAAAGGGTACCTTTTCTGCCAAAATGGTATATGAAAGGGTAAGGGGTCGGACCTCGGGGCGGAGCCTCCCCGTATTAAAATTTGTTAAGTACCCCCCCCCCCCCCCCCCGCCGGGCTTTATAGCCTGAGTAGTATTTACTTACAGGTGTTATTGTAACTAATGTCTTATTTGAGCTTTGTAACGATACTCGGACGGCATTAAACACTCAGGCTCACAGTTCGAGCTGCACACCCATTCCTGTGTACGAGTCATGAATATAAATAGCAAACAGATATAACTGAGTTCTAAATTTGACATGGCGAGAATGTCTCTGACCGTGTCTCTAAAATTAGCCGGGCTCGTCACGACAACTCTAAGTACAGCTTTAATTCCATTTTGTTTTTGATGTTAGAGTTTCCAAATTCAACAGTTGCAACCCTGTGCCAAGAGCCATAATAATAATCTATTATGGCTCTTGCCTGTGCTCATACTGAAGTGTATACGCGCTCATATCAATTTGAATTTGCTCCGGGCATAACCATCTCAACGGCGCGAGAATAAGCGAGTACAAAGCACGTGATAAAATAAAATAAAACGAATTATGAAGTCATGTTAAAATAATTACGGAAGGAATCAATCTTTGCTTACTAGCCTCAACAAGGAAGCAACATTATTTTAATTGCCCTCGAATATCAGCAATGTAGATCTCTCGACTTGTCCACCGTACCTCTACTATAGTTTTTTTTTTTACTTCAATTATTATTTTTAACTGTGTTCTATGTTTCCGCCCTCTTTCTGTTTCCTCGCCTGTACAAAATGTAACATCAGTAGGTAACATGGGGGCCAACTAGGAAACCGAATGGTTTGTTTGGCCACCATGCTCAAGCACTTTTACTTAATACAATAGTAACATCGTCAGCAACTACAAATGTTTGTAATTAAATTAAGCAAGTACATCAAGAGGAAATAAATTGAATTGAATTGAATTGACGCATGTACAAAGATGAATTGGCCTTACAAAGTGAATAAACCATTATTCATGAACCTTGTGCCTGGGTACTTCCCGGGGGTACTTTTCCCTTTTCATACTGTATTGAAATGCCCGGTCTGGGACGCGATTGACGAAGGATTTCTAAATTGACGAGATTATTTCATATTCCCTAAGAAGTGTTTAAAAAAAGACCATGTCATAGCGACGGTATAATAAGATAATTTCGATGATATTATTTTAAGATGCGCAACATCTGATGTAACATAGTTTGTAGTCACCGCTATAATTAAAATGCTATTGTGACTTAGCATTTAAAAGTTGGCTTTCGCACTTTACTCATCAGTATTACATAGCAACTGGCCTATGAATGCCTGTGCAGCTTACGGTACCTCGAATCACTTCCAGCTGATTCAAGAACGAATAACGAATCTTAATTATTATGAAGATGAATGAACATGAGATGCGTTCGTGAATTTTTGTTAGCCGTCGACGTAACTTTATAAAACATTTTTTTTTTGCTTATTAGATTTAATTTAACTGAGGTCCGGTGCTAAATAAGGGTAAATAACTAGCTTATATCTTAAAGTGCACCTAACCCCAATTTTTGTGTTTATCACTGAAAAAGTCTTCCGGCCAAGGTTCTTTTAATATTGCAACTGTCTTGGTCCCACAGAAATCTTATTATGAGTTGATGCTCGATAGAAAAATTAAAACTT
The DNA here is from genome assembly GCA_019787425.1 of Platygyra sinensis. Lineage (NCBI taxonomy): Eukaryota > Metazoa > Cnidaria > Anthozoa > Scleractinia > Merulinidae > Platygyra > Platygyra sinensis. Next base: position 60,190 of record JAHPZR010053371.1, on the reverse strand, counting down.
GCATTTTAAATACGTTTGTCAGTTGCTTAGTGTGAGCCGTTGAAAAAAAAATTGTTATCTGGATGGACTCAGCTTCCGTGTATAGAACAAGGGTCGCCTTATAGAACTATACGCTCCACTGGATTGAGCCTGCGTGGATAGCCTAACCTTAGAGTCTATAGTTGCAAGGACTTGTACAAGAAAAAAGTCAATTTTTAAGCGGTATTTCGCGGTGATTGGAGTTTTACTTTTTTACGTGATTTTCGAACAGTCACTGGCTAGCACGCATACAGGAATTCGGCGACAGGCACCGAACAGATCTCTTGTAGATTCTACTTTGGCAGCGTTTACCTAGTTTCTCGTTTCAAAATATGAGACTGAGTATATAGCTCGAGGGTTAAGCGCTGCAATTCGAAGCGCCCTTTGAAGTGTGGCAGAGATGCTGATTTGCTGCTAGTACAATTATAAAGCGCCTTTACGAATAAGAAAATAACTCTGTAAAACTCTATCTTAGACCTTTACTTCCTTCTTCCTCCAAAGAGAATACTCTGGCAGTCGAATTCCACTAGTTACCGTTACGACAATTTCGTGGTTCCACAATGGCCGTGAGCCGGTTGAACGAATATAGAACACTGAGCCAAACTCGGTTAAAAAATTTCTAATCATGTACGGGGGAGAATTCATGCGATTTTCCAATTATGAGCGTTATAAAATCGGCGCTTTTTAGATATAGCACACTATAATATTTGCCTTTTATTCTGAAACTGTATGAATCCATGTAATTAAATGGTGTCTAGAAAGCGCAAGCTATTTTTTCTCTCGGGTAACATGTTGGACTGTTCCGTGATTCTTAGGGAAACAATTGTACTCCAAATTAAATCAACATGCTAATTTTTTTCCTGTTAGATTGATATTGCTGACTCGTTGGAACGAAACATTATTAATAATTTGGACGATTTTCATAACCTGCGTATATATCTCTTAAATGTCTGCATGCCTAGGTTTGAAATACATGTATTCACACAAGCTTAGGTCTTTCGGCAAAACAGAGAGCGGACAGGTTTAATTCATTAAATGACAATACTAAGAAAAGCGCATTGTAAAACGACAGAGTATTATTAACGAAATTAAACCACTTTAATGCCACATTTGACGCCGTTATCGCAAGTCCAATATAAAAGTGAAGAACTTTTCCGGAGGCTCGAGCAAACTGTCTGCTTTTCGAGAGCGTTGTCGCGTTGTTTGGCGATGGTAGTTCTTATGTAATTAGAAGTAAGGAGCAAACAATACTGCAAATCCGGCGTCTGAAAGTACAAGAGGGCAATAAACTTGGCAAGGAAGTCATTGGAAAGATTGTAAGCCGATAAGGAACAAACAAACGCTCTAAGAACAACAGAGAATATGTGTCACAGAGAAAGAATGCTGATGTGTTAACGCGAGGCGACTTGATTTATCCAAAGAGCTGAGAGATGCGACTACAAATGGCTATTGATTAATTTGACTAACAGATGTAGAGCAGCTCAGTTTTGAACTCCGGTACAAAAGGTCAAAGTCGCTCTTTATTCTGGAAAAAAACGCGCGCTTGTGTACGAAATACCGCGTTCTCCGGTGTTTAGGAACACCTCCCCTGTGCGGAATGCTCTTTTTTTGTAAGCTTCCGGAACGCATAAAACGCTTCTTTGACAAACAAATGCCACTTTGGGTTATTGTTTAGTGTATTCGTGTATGACTCATGCCCTGCTCGAGGCTATTCTCGCCGCCAACCAAACGAGAAATTCGAGCCCACTTACCTCAGTGATATTTTTGCAACCCGGCTTTGCATTACAGCATCGGTCACGTGACTTCCTCTCATTTATCAAACACAAAAAAAATCAAAAATGGCGGCGAATTGTTGGAGATAGTGGTCGCGGCAAAGAACGCTCGCATCGTCGGCTTCGAAGCCTCGTTATGTCCAAGAAAGGGAGTGAACCACGGAGCGTAAACGTTGCTGTTGTGGGTTTGTCTGGATTAGATCGAGATCAGGCCTTTTTTGGCGTTGGAAAGTCGTGTTTGTGTAATCGGTTTGTGCGGCCGTTGGCCGACGAATATATTACTGAGCACTCTTCGGTGTTCAGTACGTCTGACTTTGGCGGTCGAGTGCTTAATAACGATCAGTTTTTGTACTGGGGTCATTCGACGAAGACAGCAGAGGATGGCAGCGAATTTCTGATTCATGTGATAGAGCAGACTGAATTTATTGACGATGCCACACTTATGCCTTTGTCTCGTGGTGGGCAGCTTACACCATACCCTAAACGCTGCGCGATTTCAAAGCTTTCTTCCCCCGAAAAGTTGATGTATATTAGTCGAGATCAAGTGGCTTTGCAGAATGACTACGAGCAAGTTAATCTACCTGGTGGGAAGGTTGCTATCGATGGTTTTCTCGTCGTGTATGATGCCGAAGCGACACAGTCCAAACGGCTCGAAGAACAACAAGAGCGATTATTGTCATCAATTTTGACCTACGTGCAGAAAAGTAAAAAGCCTTTCGTTCTGGTAGCAACGAAATGCGATGATACACAGCTTAATTTGCTACAGGAGGTTCATCGTTTTGCCCAGTCGAAAAAATTGAACGTTCCCATCGTTGAAACCTCTGCTCACGAGAACGTCAATGTTGACCTGGCATTTCTAATTTTGGCGCAGCTAATAGATCGTGGAAGGGCGCGTTCTAAAGTTATCCCTTTCACAGAGGCGCAGAGAACTCAGCGAGAATCATTAGAAAAAGCTGTACAAGATTTTCAACGGCTTATAGATAGGACAGTCACCGACTTTCGTGTGATCTGGAAAAACACGAAAAAGTTGGTCGAAAATGAAAGGGAGTTTCAAATTCACCGCGATCTTTGCGGCTCGGAGGCGTGCAAGAGACTATTCAATAAACACATTCGCAAACTGAGGAAGGAGTTTGAGGAAAGAAAGTTGAATGGTTACTTATCGAGGCTTCCTAGTGCTTTGGACGAGCTAATGCCGAGTGCATCCTCGATGGATCTATGTCACTGGAACTGGCAAAATTGCCAAAAGGCGATTCGAAATCACAAAGAGTTCGAAAAGTGGATGATCGTTTTGCCCGAGGAAACAGCGTGGAATGAGAGCGATCATTTACTGAGCGACGATCCACGTGTTCCTTTTGACATTTTGTCTCTCCCGCGAGCAGAACAAGTGTTTCAAAACCACGCGGAGAAGTTGAAAGCCGAGGAAAAACGCCTTCGAATGATGAACGAGTTTCGAAAACTTTTGGAACTTACGCCGGAAATTCGACCGGGCACGAGCTGGTTAGAGGCGGCGGTACTTCTTGAAAACGAAGAAAGCTTTCAGTACTTGAACGACACAGACAAAACAAAAATTTTTGACACCTATCGACGAGACATAACCGAGAAAGCCAAAGCCGATTTTCAAGAATTGTTATTCGAATCAGCAGGGTTGTTTTCAAAACTGGAACCCAATACGCGCCCCTCGATCTCTCAAGAAGACATGCGGATAATCAAAGAGGCGTTGAGCGAGGACTATCGCTACAAACAGCTCGATAAACTAGACAGTGATCGAGAAATTGGTTTGATAAACCATATCGCGTTGTTGTACAGTCCAACGAGATGTCTAAGCGGAGCGGAGAGGTGTCGAGATCGACTCATGCAGGAGATCGTGGCGACAACAACATACAGGTAATGTTTTATCTACTGAATAGCGTTGCTTTTGTCTTCGAAAAGATGCAAGTTTCAACGATGTTAATTTAACTCAATTACGATTACGTGCCTCAACCACTTTTAGATCGCACGCCGGGTGGCGTATGTTTTCTAACTTTTAATCGGTTCAACTTTAATCACTGGTTTTATTTTACATTTTATAATATTCGACGCATTAGCCAAGCTCAATGAATTCTCTTTAATTTTATGCAAGTTCCACGTTCTGTAGATGATTGAAATATTCCATGAGTACACAGAGATTTGAAGTTCGTTATTTTATTTGCCAGCTCTTATTTCAAAATATTTGCACTTGTTTTGACAGTAGCTGCAACATTCCAATGTAAAAACCCAATGGGGCTGTGTTGTTGTTTTGCATTTTCTTTTCACACTTCTCATTCATCAGAACGTGGTTTTGGTAAATATCACAAATGATATGTACATATTTTCCTTGTTGGAGATTTCTCATGCATGAAATCTGTTTAGCTGTAAAAAAGAAACTCGGCAGTTTCCCGTAGGATGTCTACCTTTTCATTTTTGTGCTGTTTTGAATAAGTAAAATCATTTCAAGAAATGCTTTGCCCTTTTTAAGCAGGTCTGTACCAATCACAGACCTAGAAGAACCAGAGATGACAATTTAATTTTAACAGTCTTGCACATATTGTTACAAGGCAGCCAAAACAGACAGACTAAAATAGTACTGATTTTCTGATCTTCGTTTCCATTTTTTTCCATTTGATTCTGTCAGCTAAAAGACAATTCATTCATCGTCTGTGGTTGAAAGTCTGTTAAATTTCCTTTTCCATTGTCATTTGTGGTTCATTTGTTTCTCTTTTCATATGATAATCAAGCTAGTCTGACAAGAGAATTATAATATCAATTTTTCTAAGCTTCTCTGTCTGAGAAGGCTTAATTTTTCATTTATTTAATTCAGGGTGCGCTGCATGTCACAATCCCTTGTTTTGCATTCAAATTTAAAGTTACAATATTATGTATGAAAATTAATATCCCATACACTGTGCACCTGCCTCTGTTTATACAAAGCACAATCACAAGCGTTGGGACATCGTCATGCAATCTGTTTGAAGAATTCTGTTTTGGTGGAAGCAAATGCTCATTTTATTACAAGGTTCATGATTGAGATAAATAGATGCAATTGTGACTTTGTTGGTGTCATGTGAAAATATGTAAATTGTAATTTTATTAAGAAAAAGCAAATGTTTCACTTTGCTTAGAAATTGTTTCTTTTTTAAGCAGATGAGCAGGACAGTGTTTTCCAAAAACGTGAATAAGACGTTTAGTGTTTGTGTGCTTTCCCACCCAAGAGAATAACAGATTGCTTTTAATTAATTATTTCAGAAATGTGATTCCAATAAGGGTAGCATAAACAGAAAAGCTAATATCTTCAAATAAGTAAATGTTAAAGGCCAGACCAAACATTTTTCAGATAAAATAACAACACTGTTTTACATTTTATCCACGATTTGAACTCTCCCAGATATGAACATACATGGTCATTGTAAAAATTATTATAAGTTTATAGCATGTCTAAAAGTTATAATTCATTGCAAAGTAAAGAAAGGCTGTTACTTCTTGGAAACAATTATACCATAATGTTGGTTAAGCATGGCCTGGGGCAGTTTTAGCAGATTATTCTTTATAAAGTATGAAGAAAATGAACCATTGTCTTAAGCTTGTTACAAAGTGTTAATTAGGTATGTCATCCTTGTTAAACAAGTTCCATAAGAAAAAAGGGTCACTGTACATTTCACCAGGAAAAAAATGGTTAACTTGATATTTGACTCTAATAGTTTTATGCTGAATGCTATCTTGAAAATCACAGTGTAACATTTTCGTCAGTGTTGAGATATTTAGGAGGTTTATAGATCTTCATTATTCAGCACTTTTCAATCGGTTTACAATGTAGGGTCATGTAGCCTTGGTGTAAGAGAATGAGAAATATTCGATAAATATACAAGTATCGAAAGTGATATGGGTTTAAGTATATCACATTTTTGCAAGTGAACTTTATACTTGGTGAGAAAGATTTAAGCTGTGTGTCTGACCTTTACAGGTACTTGTATGCATGCAAGTACATGTACAGTCAAATCTCAATGATCAGTACATTGATTATCCAGATTTCTCGATTATCTGGACTTTTTCTCTAGTCCCAATTATGTTTGCTCTTTATTAATATTTATATTTTCGATTACCTGGACCCTCGATTATCCAGACTATTTTGCCTAGTCCCAGCAAGTCCAGATAATGTTCTACTATTAGTAACAAATAGTTGTTAAAATGGTTGAAAGACCTTCACGCTTGAATTGAAATCTCTCTCGCGCTAAAAAGGTTCTTTTTTTCATCACCACTGCCTAAGCTGGGTATTTACATATATGTTTGTAACTGACTATGATCAGTCACATCGTCGGTAACATAATTTTTTAAAAAAATAAGGAGTGAAATTCAAGACGAGATACTTAAATTTAGGTATTCAAGTATTTTGGTATCAGACTGTTCTGAAACTGCCCTCAGTTTTTTTTTTAAAATATGTACAAATTTTCATCAAGGGTGCTTTAATGTGCACATGTATGTGCCCTTGTGGTGCAGTAATTTTCTTTAATGATCTCTGATTTGCATGCTCTTGCTGATTTTGTAATTCCTTGCATATGACTGAGGTTTGATTAGCTGTCTGTCCAAAATAAGCTTGAGGGGATTTTATGCTTGTGTGCTACAAGTACCTCAGTGACAACTGTATTTCTAACACATCACTGTTAGCATGTAAATTGTAGTTCGTTAAACTGCCTCCAAATTTTTCTGCCCTTCTTTGGTCACTTTAGCCTTCCACTGATCAATTGATTCAACAACTAAAATGGCTCACTTTGGTTGAACTTGAAGGGGCTATCAAATCTGGTCCTTCAAGTGTCTTATGACCAACAGGCTTTCTTTGTTTTGCTTACAGCTGTAAAAATAATACTTTTATTAACTTGCTAATGATACCCTGATACAGCTGTTATGATAGGTTATGGCATTGATCGAGAACACTATCACAGTAATTATTACGAAGTTGTACATGTTCTGATTTGTATAATTCTTTTTCTCGACATAAGATTCAAACAAGTTCTAAAGTAGAAGGCCTAAATAGAATCCTAATGTTTTGAACCTCTTGGGGAAACAAGTTGATCAGAGTTATGAGGTTTGAATGTAGAGGGTTTTAGAAATTTTTATTCTACTGTAACCAAACCCACGTCTGATTGCCTGGGCAGGTAAATATTTTGCTCCTGGGCAAGTAAATTGAAGTTTGGTGGTCCAGTGGCCAAGTGTAATTAGCCTCAGTAGTGTTATTAATGATTGTAAAAGTGTATCTTTGATCAAAACCAAGATGAGCAAAACAATGAGTATCAAAGCATACTGTACTTACAGGTATCATGATTTTAGCCACTTCTAAGTAAATGATGTAGTTGATAAGATGTGAACGTTTTGCATCTATTGAGCAAGTAAATAATTATACTAACAGTGGGGGAATTTGAAAACTCAAATGGGCAACTGGATTTCAAAACCTTTTTTGTGCCCTGGGATTACTGGTATAGTATGTACACTGTAGTGTGGCTTTGCTTAAAGTTAGAAGTAAGACGTGTTAGTCACTTGAATGTTGTTGTTGATTGACAGGCCTCAGTTCATGGACAGTAATGAAACACTTGACAGTGAAGACAGCCAGATCAACCTGCTCATTCTGGGAAGTGGAGGTTTTGCCCAAGCAATGGAAAGTGAAATTAGGGTACGTAAGGGCGTAGAAGAAAAAATAAAATCCTGTGATGATTTGGAGGTAAACTATGCGGGGTAATTGGGTTAACTGTAGAGGGAATTTGTAGGATTGTGCAATGTTTCTGAAGCCAAACAGGCATCTAGAATAATACATTACAGTACCTATACACAGATAATTCGAGTTGTTCTGGTTTGAATGTTGATTTCTCTATGTTTGTCTCACTTGTCAATTGTCATCTTTTTGTATGAGATTTTGTGGATATTTAGGAATTGTGCAGAGTTGTGCCTGTTTGACCAAATTGTGTGGTCCTGCTCTTACACATCCTGTCAAAAGGCCTGAAACTTATAACAAACTGTCTCACATATGTACATGTATGAGTGTATCGATCTGCAGACGGTTTAAGTTGACCAGTTGTGAGGTCGAGTTTGCCTGCCTGGTTTGACCACGTGGAGGAAAGTTTTTCTACAATGAAGGTTGGAACAAAAAGTTTGCCTGCCTGCTGAAAACCTTTCTGAAACCACTGTATCTGGGTTGTAGAGAAACAAATCTAATTATCTTGTTGTCTATTAACATTTTTATTAATTAAAAAGCCATGTACATGTACATAGAATTCATTGCATCTGTTTGCAGGTACTTAATATATGTTTCCCAAGCTATGTGGGCTGGAAAGGTCATGGAGTGGCAAAACTGACATACATTCAAAGCTGTTTTCATTTCTTTCTTTTATTGACAGTTAAGAGAATTTAAATCGCGGCATGTAGAACATTGTTGACCATTCTATGCCATGTCTCTCTTGGCATTTGTTTATGCGTGTCGTAATAGATAATCTGTAATTCTCATCCTCTGACTGTATGATAATGAGTTGAAAGTTTTAAGGGGAATTTTTTCGAATCTAATGTACTTTTGTTGCCTGTTCAGACCCAGTGTTCTTATGGAGACCCAGATGGTCTGGAATTTGCTCTCGATGGACGCATGTATGAACTAGAATACCAAGTGGTTGATGGTGACATGGATCCTCCAGAATATGCACTTGCTGGAAGTGACTTTACTACACAAGGTAACACAGAAATGATCTGCTTTGAATCATCTTCTACATGTATCAAGTTTATTTACAGGGAGCTGAGATGGCTGAATATGGGTTGCAAAACAAGAGAACACATAAAGAAATGTATCTCTTACAAGCGGCATGTACTAAAACTAGGAACACCAGAACAGCCCGGAACACCTTGGAACAACACAACACCAGAACACTGCAGAACAGCCGAAAAACCCAGGAACACTGAATTTGATGGTGTTCTTTTGTTTTCCCATTACAGGCCATGTAAAAAATAAAATGTCAATGCAATTTGTTTACCGTCATATAATGAAAGAGCTTAGAGCTCGTTATAAAGCATACGTGGGTAAGCAAATAGCATTGACATTTTATTTTTTACATCGCCTGTAATGGGAAAACAAAGCAACACTGCCAAATTTGATGTTCCAGTGTTTTTCGGCTGTTCCGGGGTGTGCTGGTTTTGGGTTGGTCTGGTGTTCCTGGTTTTAGTACATGCCATTACAAGCCAGAGTTACAAATTATTAAATGTGAAGAATCGTACAAGAAGTAAAAAAGGTCTTATGCACGATTACATCACATGCTCAAAATTCACCACCAAGCCTTGTTTGTGTGACGTTTGCTCAAACTTTTAGTTCTCTTCGTGTTTTTTTCATGTGGGTATTCTTTTTATCTTGACTACTTTGGGAATTACCGATGATAAAATTTACATTTTGCATTATAAAAGCGAGGCTTGGTGTTGATTTTTGCTAGGCTGATGTCATCGCACATAAGGACTTTTAGTGTGAGGAGAAATAGCCTTCTATTATTAATCTGGTTGGTATCAAGTGGTGTTATATCCACGAGAATTAGTTGGTGCTTGAGCAAGCATAGATTGCATTGTACTGTAAATGATGTTTTACTGCTTGAAATGATTTTTTTTACGATAACTGCAGAAATTCTTGCACGCTCATCGGCTAATTTTTATTGCCAATAAGCAGAGAGACACAGGAAATTATAATTTATGCGATGCATCAACAAGCAAGAGGGGACAATTTGACAATTTGTTATCGCCTTTTGGATCCCCAGCTACTTTGACAATGTTATGGCGAAATTCATGCTCAATAACAGGACAGACACATGAAAAATTGACATCAATTTGTTAATTTTACTCTTCTTGTGTAACTGAATTCTTTTCTCAATTCTCTTAGGCTGCTTCTGTGTGTACGGCTCACTCTCTTCTCTTGACTTTGTTCGTGACTGTCTGGACGAAATGACCACTCGGTCCAAGTACGACAGTGTTGATGATTCAAACCCGATGCAGTTTGCCCCTCCGACCTTTTTAATTCTGGCTCGGAATCCCAACAATGATGATATTATTCATCGACTGAGGAAGGAAGGCCAAGAATTAGCCTCCAGGTACATGTGAATTGCTTTTGTAAACATTTCAATGTTGTAGGTCAAGTCGTTAGCAGCTCAAGATGAAATCTGGTAGGAAATTGAGCAATTTAAGTTTTAAGTAGGTATAAACCTTGTACCAAAATATCTTATATGTTATAGGCATATCTAGGTTACTACATAAACACATAAATATTGCATCCCTTTTGCATTTTCTAAAAGCTTAAGATATCTTAACTTGTCGGAAATAACACCAAAAACCATTTCCCATGGAACTTGAGGAAATAAATTTGAAAGGTCAGAGAAATTGTGTGTACGTTAATAATAATAAAATATTATAACAAGAGCAACAAAATAGTAAAGCTACATATGTATAAAAAGGTTTTTTTTTAACTCTTTACTGCCCAAGGGGTCTCCCTTTCATGAGTAAAATCGTCTAGCATATTTAGACAGAGTAAAATCTATAAGCCACTCTTGGGTAGTAAAGGGTCAAAAAGGAAGGTTTTGAGTCTTTTTTAAAAAAACAAACACTGGGGATCTGTTGAAAACATCGGACGGCAAAGTGTTCCCGAGTGTGGGGGCTGCTACGGAAAATGATCTTGCACTTTATGTCTTCAAATTAAAATAAGGAATCACAGGAAGATTTTTAGATGATGAACATAGTTGACGAGATGGAACATAAGGTGTGAGTAGATTGCGAATGTACAATGGAGCACGATTGTTAAGAGCCTTGTACCTGATGAATAGAATTTTAAACACAATGCGGTAACGTATCGGAAGCCAGTGAAGATTTAACAAAATAGGTGTAATGTGTTTGACATTTTGGTGGTGTTAGGTCTAAGTGATTTCTTCTGAGAAGATATTATATGGTGTATTTATTATTCCAAGTGGTTTATTTTGCTTAATGTTATTATTTTTATTTCAGGTATGGTGCAACTTTCATTGATCTACCTGTGGCCCGCTTCTCCCCTGGGAAGATGATTCATGAAACACAAGTTGTGGATGCCATGCGAGGATTGGTTGAGAATTTGAAACAGCAAGCCCGCACAAATTTGTCAATAGAGGACTTAAAGGACAGCGAACCAGATTTGAAGTAAGGAATTGATTTAACTTTGACGCCCAGAGATGTATATTAATGTGTGCATTATGTTTGAATCTTAGTTTTCAAATTAACATCTGTTCATTTTTATTCAATAAACCAGAATTTTTGGTCACGAAGAAAGAAATGTTAGTTGCATTGTAAATTGTTAGTGTATTGGCGACCATATCGCTTGCAATTTTGAGCCTTGGGATGGCTATTGAAATAATATGCCTGGGTTAAGCCTTGTAAAAGTAAAGGGCTAATTGGCCATTTCTCCGTTTTTCTGGGGGCCTCTCTGAATGCAACGTGGGATTCCCGCAATGGCGCGGTCTGGCGGAAACACTAAAATACTTTTTATAAAGAAAATCTATTTTAGCCTTTGCTATTTGGATGATCCCAACTCACTCCCTATTTTATTGTTGCATTTTTTCTTTATTCCTTAGCTGTACTGTGTTTAGTTGTGTAAGTAAATCTAACCTATATGTCTTGTAAAACTGAGCTGAGTTAAACAAATCATCTTGCCATGTTGTCCATGGGACAAAAGAAAAGTAGAGTATTGCAAACGATTAATCTCTGCAATCAATATTCACAGAGAGCAGAATAAAGAATAATATTAAAAGTCATACATTTTGCTAAAAGAATTCACATTTGACAGTCAACTCATAAAACAAGAATAAAACAGTACACGTAGCTAAGATGTGCTATCAGAGTGCATTGTCAACGTCACTGTGTAATACACGCTTCTCCTAAATGGCGGCTGAAAATTCGACCAAATCAAAATAAAAAACGTATACCAGCACTAGAAAGAACACCGTTACTTTAGTAACCCTGCAAAATTTCAGCATTTCAGGGGTAATATCAGCTTAGAAAATGTAGGTTGAAAATTGAAAAATTGAAAAATTTAGAGACGTTCGTATGGCTGGGGGTATAATGCATACCCCCAGTCATACAAACATCTGTAAATGCTATGAATTAAAGTTGTTGCATGTACTTAAATGATATTTCAGGATTGTGTTGTGTGCAATGTGTGGAGACCCTTACCCAGTGGAACTGATTCTTGGGCCACTGCTTCACCATCAAAACTGCTGGCGAAGTTCTACCCGGCCAGACACCATCATCCTGGAAACTTACCTCGGGTTTGATAAGCGACGGGTGCAGATTACACTGACCTCCTACCACAGTAAGTCAGAGACTTCTTGTGAAAAGTAAATGCTTGTAAACAATTGCTTTGTTCAGTGGTCTATACGCACAAGTTAGACTGAAGTGATTTAGGGGGTGACATTTTTGCAACCATTGATTACACCATACCTTTATTTGTTTTAGTCAAAATAGGAGGGAAAAACTGAAAAAGCACAACTTAATTTGCGCACTGTTGTGGTGTTGTGGTTTGTTTTTGTACAATGCTTGATTTCGTGGTTGTTTGAGTGTCCTAAAAGATTGGGCGGTTTTTGCAGGAAAGTTGCCCTCTATGGACTCTAAAAACATTTAAATGAAGAGAGATAAAGTACGCTATGAATTGCTCAATGTTAATAAAACTGAACAAAATGATTCCAGTTGAGGATTGAAAGTTTCCATCCTTGGAATTATCAGAGTGCAAGCCATAACACCACATGACTGGCCCAGTCGTACTCTCCTTATAACATGTACACATTGTACAATGTTACCGTTTTCATTCCTTTCTTACCTGATCCACTCTTCATTAGTTTATGTTGTTTTTTCTTTTTCTGCAGGAGCGTACAGTCTCAATTACCAAATGTACCACGGCTACATCCTTGTGTACTCCGCAATAAGAAAAGCTTCGTTAGGAACCCTCAGGTAATGCAATAACCTTGTTGTCAGACCCAAAGGCAGATAGATATCTCTCTACACCGAATTTTTTTTTGATCTTCCGTACTGTTCCTCTCGGCCTTCCTTTATTTAGCCTTTAACCTTGTTCAAAATAAAGATCACTCAGTTTTGTAGAGAGGGATGGGGAGGTATGGGGCTTACTAGAATGTGTCCCATAGAAGAGCAGAGCGACTCTTTAGCAATTCATTGATCAGTATGGTTAAAAACAAATTTCAGCATGTGCAAATTTATGGTGTTCCTTTGAAATTTAACGTGCTATCTTTCCCAGGGATGAGAGGTACCGAGGATGCAAAAGAATCGTGTCTGAGAGAGATTTTCGTAGTAGCATTTCAAAATGTCAAGTTTGAGAAATCAAACTTATTTTGCCATTTGTGTGTACCTTCTCGTATTCATTAGAGTAACATCCAATTGATACCAACACACTGTCGACTACGGCATACCTTAGATCTGTGGTAGAAGGTTTAATTTACTTTCCCGTTAAAGGAACCACGTGACGGCTTGTTGCGCATCTTGTAAAGCTTAGCCTACATTTTTCAAGTGCGTTATTTGTAATCCGTGTCAATCTTCTCCATCCTTAACCATCCTTGTTCCCATGTGGTTTATTATTATCTCTTTGGTGTTTTTCTGTCTTCTTAAATTTCTATTTTCAGGTTTCCTTAATTTAAAAGTAATTTTGTACGTCGTCAAGACAACTCCGGCAAAATTACATCACTGAGCTCCTTTAACAAAATGTTACTTTGTTTCAGTGGCTTCTCAGGGTTCATACCGCAAGTTCCCATCCAGGTGTTAGCAGTCACAGGCAGCGCGTCAGGTGCTAGTGTTGTATTCCACAGCCATATAGCGGCTTCTCTCTTGGCTGAAGGCACCAATCTGGCCAGTAAACTGTTTGGAAAGTTCCAAACCACTTCTTCGCAGTTTCAGCAGCAAGGTTAGTTTTCACACGATGGAACTTGGGTAGTAATCGCTGTAATGTTCTGGGTTGTTCGAAAGGCGGTTGGGAAGAGTAAAAGTTGACGGAAGAATGAATTTGTCTGGTATAAACATGTTTTTCACTTATTGTAATGTAGTTTGATATTTTTCCAACTCAGAACTGAAGGCCAAACAATATAAAAATAAAACTTCACCGCAAAGTTGCAAAACTGAAATCAAAATTCTCGCCTTTCGTGGGTTAGCTTAATCGAGCTTTGAGCAAACCGGCCCTGAATGTTAGCATGTACCTCTTTTTTGTTCAAAAGGAAGAACGTGCTGACCAGAAAAAATGTTTCTCATGGTCCGCAAAAGAGAGAAATGTCCGTTCAGAAAAACAATAAATGTTTTCAAAGTAATACTTCTCTAGGGTAGTAAAACTCCTACAGTGTAAGACGGTTATGGCTAGCCAAAAACCGCCGTAGATGTGAAATTTTTGACTTAGCTACAGGTATTAGTTTCTCTTTTTTTTGTTTCGCAGCCGGTGCTTTCGCTGCGTTTTTCAACCAAGTATGGGAGAAGAAGAGAGACAGCGAGGCGGCTTACGCCAAGTTCCAGACAGAACAACAGCTACGCTTGTCACAGAAACAACAAAACAATACAATCCGATCGAGAAACGATCCGCTACCAGAACCGCCAAGCAAGAGACCGGCGCACTGCGAAGACGAATTCAACCGCAGACGAAGCCTCAGTGACAGACAACAGCAGCCCGTCTCTCCAAAGTTGGTCAACCGCATGTCTGAAGGGACAATAGATGACGCGGAGATTAATCCGTACGCTGTGTTCAATTCCGTCAGGAGGCCTGTGGACGCTGCCAAGAGAGACCAGACGAGAGACTCGAGAGGAAGTGGTGAGCTGCAACCTTACGCCACGTCGACGCCGAATGCGCTATTCCTAAGCCTCCAGCAGGGTGGAGGTGTACCTGGGGCTACCCCGCCAAGTGACAGCGTCTGGCAGAAGAGAGAGAGCAAGACAGAAGAGCTCTACGCTCAGGTAGACCTGTCGCGGAAACGCTCCTTCAGAAAGTCCAAAGATCTCACCATGAACGACAGTGAGGTCAACCTGATAGAGAACACACTCTACGCGAACAACAACCTGGTGCAGTCGCAAAAATCCGCCCGAGACACCCCTCCCACGACGTGCGAAGCCACGCCACCCCTCCCCAGAAGGAACTATGACTTAAGCGAGGATTTCCCACCGGCGGACTCCAGAACGGACACGCTAAGGAGCGTCGACGATGAGGGCTATAACACGTTCAAGAATGATGACCGGAAAGAAGAAAACCCCTACGCTGCTGTAGCCGATGTCCAACCCAGACCTCCCTCCATCGCGGTGGAGGATCCTTATTTTCTGCGAGTCAAGGAGAAGATCGACTTTTTTAATAACAAAGTTGTGATGCCGAGGCAGGACGTGTGGGTGAAAATGGACGCCAGACAAGGAGAGGTGCGTTCGTCCGTGCCTGATTTGCACACAAAGGGATCAGACGTGGGAGCACCGCTTGCTCAACAAGAGGTAAAAACTTATTTTGTAACATGTACTAAAGACACCTCTCCGGTCTCTAATCTGCCTCTCCAAAAAGGGTTGCATTTACAGTGTCCATGCGGCGATGTTTAAAGTTATCTTTCTGGTGTGCAAACCGAAATTCCCGTTATCAAGAAAACCGAAAAACAAAACTGCCATAACAGAACGTCCTAAAATTGAAACTACAGCTGTAGCGTTGTTACAGCAGGGGGTTTTATTGTTCCATGCGTTGTAAACAAGAGGGAAACACTGCATATACCTTGAGCTTGTATTTTGAGGAGCAGATTGTCATAGAGTGTTCAGTGGTCAAATGCGATGGGAGCGGGAATCGGTGGGAGGTGGGGGGGGGAGGAAGTTAGCCTACAAATGAGTCCTCTCGGAGTAGGGATGCTACGAGAACTTGTTCGCACTCTGAGGGTGGGTGTTGGGAAGTTAATGGCAAACTAGATGCACCAAAGCAGAGAAATAGCCTGTGACCGTTGTTGTCGTTCTCCTAGGATGTCAGCGATCCCGAGTACGCTCAAATACAAGAGGCTTTGAAGAACAAATTAAAGGTGTCAGCAAATTCAAAGCCTCGTACAACCATTTATGCTGTGGCAGTGGTGGAGGAGCCCAGCGCGTCGGACAAGAAGCCTAAACAACACGCAAAGATCACATCTAAAGGGTCTTTAAGGCTGTCGCACTCCGCTGAAGATGTTAGTACACTGGAGAGAATATCGCGACGAGGTGAGCTGAGGAAACGTTCTTTATTATTAGCTGTTACACTGATCAGTTGTGTAGAGGTGCGGTGGCGTGATGGTTAGTGCACTTGCCTCTGGAGTGAGCGGTGCGGGTTCTTTATGTTGTGTTCTTGGGGAAGACACTTTACTCTCATATTGCCTCTCTCTACCCAGGTGAATAAGTGGATACTGGCAAGCTTAATGCTGTCGGGTAACCTTACGATGGACTAGCATCCCATCCAGGGGAATAAAAAATCTCCAGATCTACCACACCGCTCGTATGCAGACTTACAGCTCATCTCACAATTTTAGCGCGCTGTCGCCAGGCATGCAACACAAACCTAACAGCATACAGATTACAGACATCAGCAATGCCATAAGCTTCAAACTTTACCATCTAATATTGTGGAGCTTTCGTCATTACTGATGCTAGCATTATGCAGTACGCGTATTAAAAATGAACATAGTAAATGGCGTGGCTCGCCATGAATGTCTCTATATCGCACCTGGCTATAGCCCCGCTGCTAGGTCATTGATTCCAATCCCACAGGGAACTCAGGTTTTTCTTTCCCACCCTCCTGACATATTCAGCATTTCATCTTAGTATCAAATCCTCGAGTTCCAAATTTACCAAGTTTCATTACTATTTATCAATAGTAACCAGGTATTCCTGACACAATCTCTTTGATTGTAATCTGCAGACACTTTGGTCGACCAGTCACCGGAAGACGTGAGCAGAGAAACTACAGCGCCACTTCCGATCAGGGCACTGGGGACGAGGCGACCCTGCCTCGAACTGAAGAGCGTCCGGCTAAGAAGAAAAGCGGCATCCGGCGATCCCGAAGTACCACGCGAAGCAACCAGTCCTCGACACCTAATGTGCCCACACAGCCTAACAAGAAACAACTCTTCCCTGTGCGAAAGTCAAGTAAGAAGAGGGGTGGGGTGCAAATAGAGATAGGGTGGGGTTAGTGGAAGGATTTGTCAAGTGCCCGATCAATGGAGGATCGTTCGTTTGTTTCTCATATTATTCAAGGTCGTGTTGTGTAATCCCTCTAAATCCTACCCAGTCTTACACCATCCTTGTCTCAAACCATTCTAACTGCGCCAACTAACTGGGCTTCATTTTTTCCCTTTTTTCAGCTAAGAAGGAAGCAAGGAAGGGTGGGACAATGTCTTCAAGCCAGAGGACGAGTCTTCCTGGGCGAGCAGTATGGAGGCAAGAGTGAAACACAAAGGACTTGTTAGGGTGCGTACATGAAGGGGAGCATTGTGCACTCAACAATATACTCTGGCTTGTAAGGGTCACTTTCTCGTGGCCTTTGCAAGCGATTAATGAATTTGCTCATCAAATTTTTGGCCCTAAAATAAACCTATTTGAGGCTAACGAAGTAAATTTCATTGAAGTACATTTTAATTGATCTTCTGACGATCGTTTGGACATTGGGGGCTCTGTCCTTTGATGGGATGCTTAAAAGGGCGTTATCATCGTCTTCAGTGTGGTAACAGCTAATCTCCGAAAGCAAAATGATCTTTCCGCCTGCTTGGAACAGCAAGCGTGAATCGGTCTTCGTTTAGTAATTGTGTTTCTTGTTGTTTAATCTGTAGCCCACTCTGTTGGATCTTCCTCAGAGGCAGTCAGATCCTGGCCACCGAAGAGGTTAGTAAATTGTTTATGTTGACAGTTTCTTTCTAAATATGTTTTTTCTAAATCTATTTACTCGGTGTTCTTTTGTAGGAAACGGAGGATGACCCCGGCTCCCCGGGACACAAGTCAAGGAAGTCGGTGAGTCGTAACACGACGTAACGCAATGTACCGTGTAGCTTCGGCCAGCGTTGCTTGCAGTACAAAGTATGATTATGTTGTCACGTAATCAATAACTGCGCTCGAGGAGTAAGTGAAGATCGAGGCGAAAGGTCGAGATGCTCGAGGTGAAAGCAATTAATTGAGCGGCTCTTTAGCGACGAAGTGAAAATCTATCATAAGAGAGCATGGCACTCAAATAGGAATTGTTTTTTCTCTTTTAGCCGTGGTCGTCATCCAGAAAGAAGCCCTCACGCGAGGAGCGTGAAGCGCTGAAGCAACGGAAGAAAGAAGAAAAGAAATCACGAGAAGACGAGAAACGCTTGAAACGAATAGAGAAGAAAAAACGAAAAGACAAGGAGAAAATCGACAAATTCTTCGAAAGTAGACAGAAAAAAGTGAACAATTTCACGTACTTCGCTCAGCCACTGGAATCGATCTGCGAACCTGGAACATATGTTCCAGTCTTTATTGACAAATGCATCGAGTTTGTGGAAAACGCAGGTAAGTCACGCACTCATGATAATTTCACTGTTCATGCACGTTACGATGATTGTGTGACTTCACTCGGCGTGACAATCATTGTACAGTGTAGTCTGTTTTCTAACAACATTTGGAATTCACTAAGGGCAGAAAAGGTTTTACAAAACGTATCATTGAGTTGAGTGACCTTCGTCTGTTTTAGCGTAGCTTTTAGTGCGTTTTCCGATGATTTAGTTTATAACATTATTTTAACCGGCGATCTGTTTTCAACCAATATCAAACAAAAAACAGCCGTTGCCAGTAAAGCTGGAAAATTTAGTAGCCAACGCAACCAGCCGAGACTGATTGTTTCTGGTAGGCCGAATGGTCATAAACTTTTTTAGCTGAGAACGATTAAAACACTGCTCTATCGTGTTACATGTTTTTAATTAGATCCTTATTGACTGGCACTAGTCGCTGGCAGGAGCCATTACTTGGAGCCTGCAACTCCCATAATAAGCCAGTTCAACGGGATTTTTACAAATCAGTCTAATTTTAGATATTTCCTCCCCCCCCCCCCCCGAAATAGGCCAGTTGCAGTGTACATAAGCACGCTTCGGTTAGGACAAAACAATGCGGCCTCACGTGAACATGTCGACATGTCAACATTTGTCCGTGCTTGTGGTTTCAATTGGTCACTGAGGTTCCTGTGGGGATCTGAATTCGAGGTAAATTCAAACTAAAAATAGATCGGTCTGTGAAAACGCCATGACAGGATTATGGGGTAGTTGCAGGCTCCTAGTGATGAGCTTCTGTCACTGGCCAGTCTAACTTTAAAAATGCAAATTAATTATAAATAATTCTTCGCCGGTTTTTCAAAAGTGGTATCAGCCTCCCGTGTTGAAAACGCTTCACTTTGTGCATTGTTAATTCCTTAGTTTATTTTCTCCTGAAGGGTGTTTCTTACACGTAAATCCTCAAGCAATTGTTGTTTATTTTTTCACCCAAAAGGAATGCAAGTAGAGGGAATATACAGAATCAACGGCAATCAAGCAGATATTGGCCTTATCGAACAGAAAGTGGAAGAAAGTGAGTATTCTTCAAGTGTTATTCAGAATAGGCCATTTCTGAATTACCTTTAGCCTCTTTTTCAAACCGAGTCTTGGTGCTCATCCTTTCATATGGAAATGAGTTTTCATTCACATGCAAATTTAACTCATTTTCATATGAAAGGATGAGAACCAAGACTCGGTTTGAAAAAGAGGCTAAAGGTAATTCGGAAATGGCCTATTTGTGTTAATATATAATATGTTTGAATGATTCCAAAAACTTAATCGAGATTTTCCTCTTGTGTACCAGATCCCCATGTGGAGTTGGCCGAGCTGGGGGTTGGAGTCCACGCGGTGACAGGCGCGTTCAAGTCCTTCCTGAAACTTCTCCCCGAGCCAATAATTCCGGGATCGTATCAAAACTCCTTCCAAGACGCTATGAGTAAGTTGAATAGAAAAATGTTAGCTTTAGGTGGGGTTAGACTGTGAAAAGCTTACGCTTGTGTTCGATAGAACTGTTTTGCGGCCACACATCATTTATGTTTAGCTTTTTTCTTCGCTGCTTACTTAGTGAAAACATTTTCGCGCCTTTTAGTAACAAACAGAGAGCCCCCACATCCGTTTAGAATATGAATAAAAGATCAAATTACCTTTATCGCGCGTGTTTTGTGGCCGCCATTTTGAATTTGGTACTCGCAAATTTCTCGGACGATCCGATCACTCACCAAAAATCTCCGAGCAGGCTCCGAACGATTTCCGTAATCTATGTTTCAGACCTCGCATTAGCAGACCGCGCAATTTACCGCGCTCGCGTATGTAAAATTCAAAATGGCGGCCACAAAACACAAAACACGCGCGATAAAGGTAATTTGATTTGTTATGCATATTCTAAACGGATGTGAAGGCTCTATGTGGTAACACGGAGTTTGTGTACGTGCTGTTTTCCCGCGCTTTTTGACGTGATAGTCGTTTCGTGATGGACAGACATCGTGTTGATTTAAATTGAACATAACCCGTGGCTTACTGAGGCAATATCAGAAGAAAAAAGCGCTTTTTGCGTGTTGATTTTATTTTCTTTGAAGTAACTTTTTTAGTTCACCGAGGCAAGTGCCTCGGCTCCCTTGGCAATAGCTTCAGCCCTGATAGCAACATAGTATCATGGGTCTTTCTTGTTCTTTTGCAGTTCATGTCGATGCCAACAGTCGTTTAGCCCGATTAAAGCAGCTTTTACACGACATACCACCACACAACCTTGCTGTTGTCAAACGGATCATGTTTCATCTTAACCGGTACGAAACATTCTGTAATACGTGTTAACAGAAGGCTGTTTACAACTTCCAAGCCAAAAATAATGTCTGCATTTATAAAGTCATTGATTGACTGACTGACTGACTGACTGACTGACTGACTGACTGACTGACTGACTGATGGACTGATTGATTGATTGATTGATTGATTGATTGATTGATTGATTGATTGATTGATTGATTGATTGATTGATTGATTGATTGATACGAGGTTACAGTGTGGCACATTTGAAGCCCTCAAATTTGACCGGGAAAGTCATTCTATTCAAATAAACAAACAAACAAACAAACAAACAAACATGTAAACAAATCTGTGGGTTATGCCAAACAGATAAAACTGCTATTAAATTTTTGAAATTCCTTATGCATTACACAGATTTTAGAACTTCGCGGAATCAATCACGACATGAAATTAACGGTCACGATGTAAATCAAAGTGAATTCTTAAAATGGCGTTCATGTTTTAGATTTTAATTTCCTATAATAATATGAAATGTTAACAATAGAGTGTAAAGTTGACAGTTACTTGTGATAATTTCGTGGCTAGTCTTACGAAGCTCGTTTCGTCCCGGCCACTCATCAGAGACCTTTCTGCTTGGCAAACTCGTTGGGCATCTTGTCGAACGGGACTTTGGGCGCGATGCCCAACGAGTTTACCAAGCAGAAAGGTCTCTGATGAGTCCCTTGGCTGGGACGAAACGAGCTTCGTAAGACTAGCCACGAAATTATCACAAGTAACAATATGAAATGTGGATCAAGAAGTGTTGTGACCTCCAAAAGAACCAAAGGTTACATTTCAGTGATTTTTAAACTTGAATTTCTTGTTGAAAACGATAGAGGGAATTTAGGGATGGTCACTTTTAAGTATTGGGATGAATTGAAAGGTGACTGTTTACCATATTTTCTTGCAGTGTGACGGAGTTTTCCAAGGACAATCTCATGGAGTCGAGGAACCTGTCTCTAGTTTTATTCCCGACTATCATCCGCCCGGATTTTATCCGCCTGGAGATGTCCACACAGATGTACTTTATTTTGTTCATTCAAACGTGTATAGAAAAATGCGACTACCTCTTCTCGACCGACGAAAACTGAGAGGAAGAGAAAGATACAGGATTTACTTCGATTAGTCGCCTGTTAAGTCTTGTTTTTCGCCGCGCAAGTTGCATTCCAGTCTCGAGAAATGCTGTATTGTGGACATTGTGCCTGTAGGAAGCGAAAGTAATGCTCTGTAAAACACAAAGGGACATTCTGGCTTTGTGTAAATAGCGTTGAAATTTCCCGAAGAGACTCAAGCAGAGGAAGTTTAAAGCGCCAATGTGATACGAGAATTGACGTCTGCAGTTTTAACGTCATATTTAACTCGTGAAATCTCAACAGCGTTAGTATCCCGTGCTGCAGTGCAACCGCTCCATATGCGAGGGGTTTGAGTCGAGCAGCGTGAGGGATACAAGTCGTCTCAAATCGAATTCAGTGTATTTTACAAGAATTATTTAGAGTGATTCTAAATATTGTATACAGATAGCTATATTACTAAGGGGAAAAGACGTTTTTAGCTCTAAGGGCCAATTTACCCAGTTTTGTTAGGAGCTGCTGTGCAAAGGCTCCAGAATTTATTTGGAGAAAAACGAAGTGCCTTAGAAAAGATTTGTCTCTGAAAAGATTCTTCTCTATAATTCATTTCTTCGTTATTCAGCTATTTTTATGGCAACAAGAAACTTGTTCGGTCAAAATCGCTCAGCTTTAAGGGTTTTCGTTGCTAAGCAACAAGTCTTTTTGTGATTGGCTGTTAAGAGTCGGAAAGTCTTCGGCTGTTCCGAAGATCTGCCGACATTGCACATCATGTTCGATTATGCCGATGTTTCGCGTGGCTGGTTAGACAAAACCAATTTTGTAAGAATGCAAATACTGTTAACGTTTCGTCTTAGTTTTACTATTCCTTGTAGAGTAGGTCCTCTTTCTTCTTCCCTCGACAGCGTTCATCATTTTGAAAGAAGTTACTTTCTATTTGCAATGTTCAGTAAAAGTAAATTTCCAGTAAGAGAAAAGCACTTTTCGATATTTAACTCACTGACTTAAAAAACAGTTCACAAAGAGAGCACTTTCAAGATACTATTTGTAAAGATAGTTTTGTATCGACAGACCGTTAAAATCGAATTCTTCGTTTAAATCCGCCGCGTCTTCGGCTTTAATTCGGTAGTTTTTGTTATAAACGACTGTATAGTATTTCTTGCTGTTAAAGCACACTATTTTCTTTCATGCCCCTTGCTTGCTCGGTTATTTCAGTGCGAGGTTATTTGAATTGTTTGTGAAGCAAGCCACGTGAAATTTGTTTTAACAGTAGCTAGGTACACGTATAATGAAGAACATTCGTGTAATTAACGTTCAGAAAATAATTCGCGTAGAGCTGAGAATAAACCTAACGAATTCGCAACTCTGGTAAAGTGGTTATTTTAGTGCAACACTGTTCATGGGTGTATGTGATGGTGTAAAAGTTACCGCAGTCTGTACTCTGATGGATCAATCGGACCATTATAAATTTATCAGTTAATGCTATTAAAACCATAAAAATTTCTAAAAGATTTAATACGCGACGTTTCATTACGCCATTATCAAGAGAAAATAGGTATAAGAATGCAAATTCTTTTGACAATGGCGTCATGATGACTCCGAAAAGTCAGGTATTGAATCTTTCAGTAATTTTTGCATGTGTGCTTTGGCAAATCTCTTTCGATCAAATGCTATTAAACTAGTAATAACCAAAGGTTAACAAATGCGGGCGAGGATTTTTTTTTTGCCCATTTGAGGAATAAAAGATTTGGGGCCTACAGGGAAAGGTCGGGTGATATTGTTTAATACGATCCACAATATAATGCCGTAAGTTTAAAGTTTTGTTTGAAAAAATAGTTTAACATGTGACATGTTAGTTCTAAACGGCTCTTGTTACACACACTAAATGGTCTGTAAAAAGTGAAACTACATCTATAACTGAATTACCAAATGCAACTGTGTAGTTGCCCATTGTTGGTTAGTCACAGTTGTAATGGTTGACTTCATCCTTTTTTTGGAACGTGCTTTGATGTACAACAAACTGCTGTTTCAAGCTGTTAAATAAGTACCTTCAATATTTTTCATGAACGTTCTAAATAGAAACTGTCTAGTGTCACTACGTGAAGTCACTCAGATTTAACAATTTCTTTGATATAATTAGAAGTTGCATCTACAAGCATCGTAACATTTTCTATTGAAAGCAGAGCTTCTGAGATCTGAAGGAAGACCAACGCTGTCGCTTCACGTTTCTGAGATCGAAGGATCTCAGACCATGCGCTTGTTAAGTCAAGGACGAACAGCTTTCGCTCCACGCTTCTTAGCCTGCGTGGCTGGCGTTCGAAGGGGAGGGAAAGGGGAAAGACGAGCTAGTGAAGCACGAGAAGATTTTGACTTTCCTCCCTCCTTTTCTACGGCCTGCCACGCAGGCTAATAGCTACACGCTTCTATGAAATTAAAGAACGCGATCTCACACTATGCGCTTGTCAGCTCAAGGGCAAACAATTCTGACGCTCCGCGATTGAAGTTAAGGACCCCGGGGGGTTACTCCCTTAGGGCTTAATGTGGACGGGCGGCCAGCCAGGGTATGTTTTTCGGGATTTTTGTCTTAAACAGGGTATCGAATTTGTCATTTTTTGTCTTAATCAGGGTATCGGTTTATCAATTTTTGTCTAAAATGGGATATCTTTTCTTGGACGATAAACAGCAAAATTTTTACGAGCTCTTGTAAATTAATGTTGACTTCCGTTGACTTTGGCATTGATACCAGGCACATTAACAAGAACAAGAAACAACAACAAGAAAGCCACACAATTTGTAACCGCAACTTTTAATCTATGTGAAGAATATATGAAATAATTCATATTTGTACTGCGGTTGTAGATACATGTGAAGAGAGATCATCGCAGTAAATTTTCCAATTTAAGCAATTGGAAAGAAGAAGCCTGAAAAAAATCAGGGCTTCAACGGGATTCGAACCCGTGACCTCCGCGATACCGGTGCGATGCTCTACCAACTGAGCTATGAAGCCACATGTTGGGAGCGAGGTCAATTTATTGAGTTCATATTTTTCCCGTGCATATTTTTCCCGCTCCCAACGTGTGGCTTCATAGCTCAGTTGGTAGAGCATCGCACCGGTATCGCGGAGGTCACGGGTTCGAATCGAAATTTACTGCGATGATCACTCTTCACATGTACTTTTAATCTATGTCTTACAGGGTATCAAAAATCGGAATTCTGTCTTAAGGACGGTGCCTACTAATTCAAAGGTATTTTTGCGCGGTTCACTGAATATGCGGGAAAAGCAAATTATAACGAGTGCTATTGAAATCCGAAAAGAAAATTGGGGTTACCACGCATTTTTTCGAAGATAATTAATCAGCAATGTTTGTAAAAAGCTTTAAAATACAAAGTAATGTATGGCGTTTTTTTCCCAATTGAAGCTCAATTATCTCTGAAAAATGCGTGGGTACCCCCAATTTTCTTTTTGGATACCAAGAGCACATGCTAATTTCTACTTTCTCCGCATAGTTTTAAACCGCGCAAAAATATCCCTGTATTATAAGCACAACCCATAGGAAATCCGAGTATCTCGAGATGTGCAGACCGTATGCGCAATAACAATAGTAGGCACCGTCCTTAAACAGGATAAGAAATCAGCGATATTTGTCTTAAAGAGGGTCAGGGTATGAGGGGCCGGGCCGCACCTCCTCACCCAGGGATATATCGAGTACCCCCCCCCCCCCCCGTTTTAAGGACGAACAGTTGCCACTCTCGATTAAGACGGAATATGGCTTGGAAATGGCATACAACGCGACAACATGAACAGAAAAGTAGAATCCAAGTTGACACGCTCGATTTGGATTGGTCGGCGCAGCTGCTATGCATGACCTTCACGTGATCCAAGGTCCAAATGTTACGTGTGATGCGCGTGAGAAAATAGCATTCTTTGCATTCTATGCATTCGTGGTGGACGACTTAAGATTTCAGCAAAATCGAGTCAGGTTCAAGCTATACAACTGCGGCGCATGCGTTTGTAAAAGCAACATTGAGATTAGGATTGCGGGCTCCTTTTGTCACCCGCAATTAATGTTTAATCACCCTATGAAAAACAAGACTGAAACTGAAGCAGACTTGAAACCAAGCTGGTTCCAACTGGTTTGCCTCCGGCTACTTGGGATTGTTAACAATGTTTTGTTCAATTTGAGGGGAGCAGGGATGGCGTAGTGGTGAGAGCGCTCGCCTCCCACCAATGTGTCCCGAGTTCGATTCCCGGACCCGGCGTCATATGTGGGTTGAGTTTGTTGTTGGTTCTCTTCCTTGCTCCGAGAGGTTTTTCTCCAGGTACTCTGATTTTCCCCTCTCCTTAAAAAACAACATTTCCAAATTCCAATTCGATCCTGGAATGCACGGACATTTCTGAATGAGTTCTTGTGAACTCCTTGGTGCTCCGTGGGTAAACAAATTACATTTACAAATTTGTTTCCGTTGTTTGCTCGGCCTCACTACACTTGTGCTATAAAAACTGCCTAAGGTAAATAAAAGTTGTTTTTTATTTATTTATTATTATTATTTATTTATTTATTTAAATTGATTATTTAATTAATTATTTATTTATTTATGTATTTATTTATTTTAAGCTAAGATTAAGGGTGTTTTTAACAAGTCATACCTGTTGTGTCAAGAAAATGGTATGGACTTGTTCATTAATGAGCTCTTCGTTTGATACCAGCGCTGAAATATCGACTTATGATGAAAGAGTGGCAATGTTGATTGACAAATTGTTTATGTTAGAAATCTCTGGAACGTGCCAATCCATTTCCGATCTATTTGAAGCTTAACAGCATAATTTAGCAATTAACATTTCTGCCTGGGATTAATAATGACTACCAAATTCGTTGGAAGCAAATCGTTTTTTACTCGCAGACTTTTGGCCGCCATATTGGTTTTCCAAAGTGACAGCAATATGGCGGACCCGTACTGAGTTCTGTAATTTTTATAATATTGTTTTTTTCCATAACTTGGTTGCGATTTCATTAATACTGCAAAGATGAAATTTAGGCAATGTATCTCATTCCCTCTAAAATGAAATCTTAGAGATGTTCAGTTCAATGCAAGCAGAACCCAATCGTATTGTTTTAATAAGAGTTTTGACAAAACTTGCGTGAGATTATTTCCCAGTTTCACTCGTCATTTGATAACCTTTTAATGTCGTGGGTGACAGATAACGCTTACAATTGTGCGCTTTTGACTTCTTTATTCTGTAGAAAAATTTCTTGCCAAACGTTGCCATGACAATTTTCTGATTTCAGATGTGAAGTTATAAATTCACGCTGAAATTTTGCGCCAGCAATTTATAGTCACCCATGATATGATAATGAAAACCATAGTTAGTAGAGGAGACTAACTACGTGAAAACAGTCAATATATTAAACAGATCATACTATCTTCACAATCGCCAACCAAACACAAACGACTCATCTTCGCTTTCCTCCACGGATCCCACACTAAGTGTGTCCTTGTTCAAGTCTCGGCAACAACTTAGCGATGCGAGTGTCACCTCTAGATCTGTCGTCTTTTTGCGATGAACCTCACCCTCCCCTCCCACATCTAAGCTATCGTTCTCATAATCCCCGCACTTTTGACATCTTTGTGATCTCTTGTTTCTCCTTGGCTTTATGTCTTTTTCTTCAGTTTGCCATGTTTGCTTAACCTGACCGTGAGCAAGAACAAGCCAAATAGTATAGCAACTTGAAATAAAGTACGCTACTGTTAATACCATTAAAGCGCAAATTATATTTGCACTCATGCCCTCCTGCAGAACTTTGTCCTCCCCAGGCGAGCAGAAATAGACTCCGTTTCCTAGGTCCTCGTGCTTATCAGCGTTTGCTGATAAATTACCAACGACGTCAAAAATCCTTTGAAAAACAACCGCTAAAACACCCGTCAGTGCAATCCACACGGGTGCAAAAAGCGCACCTGTATAACCAGTATTCGCAGCTGTTTGAGGCTCTGGCGAGAAATGAGCGGTGACTTTCGTTAACAATAGCATTACTGTTAGTACCCAGAAGGTGACACACACAACAGGTAGAAGAATCCCTGCAGATTTCCGGTGGCGTTGAAAACCAAAAATCGCAAGCACAAAAAGAGTCTGTCCGATGGCAAGTAGGCCAAATGGAATTTGCCACTTTGAAAACTTTTCCAACTTGCAGCACCGAGTAATATAGGGATATTGCTGTGTGCTTTCACCGGCCGCAGGAATCGCTCTCTCGTACAGTAGACCTCCATTTGTATGGTCGAAATCTAGTTCTTCTCCGAGCAAAACGAATATTGCCAGGGACAAAAGCCAAGATTGCATAAACCAAAGAAAAAAGTTCATGTTTGTGATAATGAAATCGGCTGACCAAAAAAAAAAGAAAAAAGAATGAAATTGCACTTGTTGTTTTAAAAAAGAGCGATGAAAAAATACATAAAATACATTAAATAATGACAGGGTCCAGTGCTAATTTGTATCATAATTTACCTGTGGCTTATTGCACGTGGGGTGTATACCAATATTTATCAATTGGTTGGGCACCTGTTTGGCACCTGCTGACATTGGACAATGAGAGTTAACTTTTTATGCTCGGAGTTAATTTGATGAGCTGGTAATCTGTCGTTCTAACAGCAAACAGACTGTGGAACTTCAAACACAACGTCAATCAGTACTGCTTCGACACTTAATTGGTTTGGCCTTTGATATTCATGGTTAACATGCAGGGGGAACTGAAGTTCTACGGAGAGACCACTGTCAAAAGAAAACGTGTTCAACGCCTTCGCACGTAGTACATTTCGTAACCGTTCTCTGAGACGTAATAGAGCTGGACGTTATAGAACTTTATCACGCAATGCTGAAACAAAAGATTTTGCCCGTCTCTCTTCCAATGCGAGGCTGGACGGGCAAAAACAAAGCTTTTTGTTCTCCTGGGACTCAAAATGGCCGCCGTGAGATAAAGGTCTATTGGCTAAATTGGGTTTAATTGCTAAACTTATTAATACGATTCCAAAACAGTCGATTTTCGATGTTAATTAGGCTGTTCAAAGCTTCTCCTTTTCCCAATTTTTGTCGAAGTGGAACTGATCGATTAATGGAATCTAGAGTCACCGCGTCAGAACGAAAGAAGAAGAAGCGCAATGTGATGTTTAGTGCCCGGAAGAAAGACTTTTATGAGCGCCCTCCGTGTCCCATCTCTTCGCGTGCTACGATCCACGCTCGCTCTCCTCGTACTTATTTTTTGGTTTGGAAGAAATAGAAAGGGTCTTAAACAGTATGTCTATATCAAAAAGAGTCAAGAGAAGGTGAAAGATGAGAGAGTATCTCCCCCATACAGAACTTATTCCCAAGGTAGTCCCATGCAGGACATGTTAGCTATGGTATCCAGATCTCTCGCTGGTTTTACCGCGCGAGTTCCATGGATGTTTTCGTGAAGAAGGAGAGTGCGTTGGGGCTCCGATCGTCCATATGAGCAAAAACCGCGACACAGGATTGGTTTTGACCAGATCCCCCGGGGACGTCCTGAAAAGGGATGATCTAACAGTATGAAACGGATTATTTTGAAAATAAGGTCTATGTAAGGGATTAACTTATTATCCTTTCATCCTATGTTGAAAAAATATTTTGCGTTCTAATTATGTACATTAGAAATTATGACATCTAGAAGAAGCTGTTCCTCCACTCGTGTAAATCTCAAAAGGGATGGTACAGGCTTTTGAACAAGTAATTGCCTGTAAGCAGGTCTCGTGTTTGGGACGGGGGCGCGAGCGAAACCTGAGCCTTTCCCCCTCTTGGAACGTCGTTCGTAAAATTGCTCACACGCCAAAGCTAAAAGCCAGATAGTAGCGCTTGACTGCGAAATCAAAACACCAGAGCCTGCCCTGTTTAGTACAAGACCATTTCTTAAAAATATCATGATGCCAAATAACCAACCTTTGCTACATGTACAGCACGGTAGTATGCTGAGGTATTTGAGTGTTAATCGTATCAAATTTGTCGCTCACATGTGACTTTTGAGACAATTTTCTTGTCTAAAGTAATTGATGGCTTTTGACTTGAAATAAAGATCAACTATTTCAGTGGTTTTGACTCGAATTTTATTCATTTTTCTACAGCGACACACGAAACTGCATTAAATAACTAATTACAGTTTTAATATAAAACACACTAGGTGTAATTACTCTAAACGACTGAATTGTGAAAACTTTGTTGTAAAGATCTTAGTGGATGGGGGGTGAACGAAAAGTGGCTGCATTGCAAGATCGATATTTTCACGATCTATATTCTTTTAATTCCTTTTCTTACAAAGAAAATCAGTGGAAAAATTCTTTGTCATCACATACCACAAACCAGCAATCACCAAGCAGTGAAAACTCCAAATGACTGCTCAAAACGTGGGCAATATTTCCAATCAATCCAGCCAGCAGTCCTATCTGACTATTATGTCAAGACACAGCGTGCAAACGTATTAATTTTGCGCCCGCGCAATGCCCGCAAAAACTATTGCCAAATCTCACCAGCTACTGCATGCTACTGTAATTGTTGTTACGTGTTCTTACAAACTTTTAAACATTAGCCTTTTAATACTGTCGGGGGGATGGCCTCTGGACGCCTGGGAAGAGTGCTACGGACAAAAACTATATAAAACAGAAGCTGAGGTATGCAGCGTTCTGAAACATTTCCTTGCTCATCCAATCTTTCCAGGTTTATCTTTTCTCACTAGACTGACTTTTGATATGCACTATAGTTTCTTAAGCGATTAAATTGATACTATTAGTTTAAGAGCGATTGTTAATTACTTTTGTTATCTGGAACCTTTCTGGTGCGCTCTTGTTGATGGATGTCCTGAGGTAGGAAACCATTATTGTGCATATGCCACGTTTTCAAGTGTGATATCTTGTGATATTTACTTGCGAGATTTATTAGCCTTTTACTGGACCTGTATGCTATACACAGCTAACGTTTTTGTTATAGTTACGTTTGCAGACGGTCTGTAGCCCTAACATGGGCTAGGGAAGCGGGGAATCGGGTGAGGGAAGGGGGGGGGGAGGGAAATTATTTACAAAGGTGAAGGAGATGATACCTTAAAGGGATCAGTTCCCGGGAGGGTCCGACAAAAAGAGGTACCCTTTTCAGGTCGGTTTCAGGCATATAAAAGAGTACTCCCTCGGAGGGTCAGCTGGCACATGGAACCCCAGTCAATCTTACGTATGTGTGTCAGTTCCCCGGTACTATTTTTCTATCAATTTTCTATCGTACCAACATATTACTCTATTTTTTTCCTAATTTTGAAGTAACTTAAGAAAATTGATTGAGAGTTATCAAGCTACAGGGCCAAGAGTTGCTAGGCCCAAGATAAATGAATTAAACTATCGTGCCGGCACTCAATATATTTTCATTTTGCTGTACCACTTCGACGGTGAAGTTACACGGTTTATACAGCAATGCAGGACCGTCTCATGGAATTGCCACAAATAAATATTTACATGCATGCACACTTTATGTGGAGATAATTCGCTTGACACTTGCTTTTTCATAAAAAAAAAGGAACCTCAAAAGACAGTTACAACGACAAGTACCCATAGCAGCGTCCGTATAGATAAACCCTAAGCGAAGTAATACGTTTTAGTATATACTAAAACAGTGGATAGCGTTGAACGCGCGCGCTGATCGGCTCGTCAAACTTCGAATATCCTGTGTTATTATTCAACAAATTGTAACACTATCCAAATATGGTCATGATGCTCTCGATATCTGTCATCCGTAGGTGACGGATATCCGGCGATACACGTAGCTTCGTACGTGGGAAGAAAAAGTGAAGTGAAAAAATGTTGACAGAAAAGTTTAAAAATGTTACGAGCTTGGAAATCAATTTTGTTATCAATTTGTTGAATAATAAAACAATTATCCTGCTCAATCTTGCGGAATATCGTCTGATTTTAGCCGACTCGGCCTACGGCCTCGTCGGCTAAGTATCAGACGATATTCCGCGCGATTTCGCAGGATAATTGTTAATTATTATATGGCATGGTAAAGCCGAGCTTTCTTATTGTTTTTTTTCTTGGTCAGGATTTCGCCATACGCGGACCGTTTCCATGGAAATGGCCATCGGCTGTGTATTTTTTGTTTTCGAAAGCCAGCAAATTAAGAAAAAGCATGGCCCGAGTGCCATATAATAAACTAAGCTAGCTAGCTCGAGCCGTAAGGGGGAACATTGGTCCTCGGTCGTTTTTGTACGGACA
The DNA here is from genome assembly GCA_019787425.1 of Platygyra sinensis. Classification (NCBI taxonomy): domain Eukaryota; kingdom Metazoa; phylum Cnidaria; class Anthozoa; order Scleractinia; family Merulinidae; genus Platygyra; species Platygyra sinensis. The sequence continues at coordinate 28,231 of JAHPZR010053371.1, read as the reverse complement.
TACTGCCACGACCTCGGGCCAATAGGGAGCTTAAGCACGCGCAATTCTGAGACGCGGACGGCAACCGGAAGAGAACATTTCGCGTGCTAGGGCCGTATTTTCTCCCAGATTTTTATACTACTCATGTTTAATGGAGTAAAGATACTTAGCAATGTGTATGTGGTTGTGTGAGGGCAAGTTAAAAGTGAAAATAGCTCACTTCCGGTTGCCGTCCGCGTCTCAAAAACGCGCGTGCTTAAGCTCCCTATTATTCCCCAGTGCGGCCCTCGCACTCGGTCAGTAAGATGTTACTATTTACCTCCGAGCGACTCGGGGAAAAATGGCGTCCCAGTTTGCATCCGTGACAAGTGAAGAAATCATCCAAATTCATTTTTTGTGGTGTACATTATCTCGCTGTTTTAGTATATACTAATTAATAATATATACTAATTATAATAGTTAATTCACTGGGGCTGGGTCCAGAGGGTCCTCTGGAGAGATCCTGCCTGAATTCTTCTTCTTCTGTTTAGTACAATACCAGACACCAAGAGCAACAAGTAGTATCAACACAATTCCGCCTATAACACCTCCTATGATTGCTCCTGTCATGTTGTTTTCGTCTTTTTCTGTTGGTCCTGCTGCAGGTAAACAAAATTAAAGTGTGCTTGAAATAAATTGTTGTGATAATAAATTGAGCTTGATAATCGAGATGCTGAGCTTCCACATTGGGTGGTCTGGGTTCGAGCCCCGCCCTGGGTAATCGAACTGTTTTTTGGACTTCGTAATTACCTTTGTAACTTTTGAAGTTCCAATTCGACTAGCGTCATAGGCCGAGCGAGATAGATTTTGAGACGAAGCGATTTAAATGATGACTGTGTTTGTTATTCTGCAGGTTGCACATTTTTAAATATTGGTATTAACTGGTAAAATTGCTCCACTTATATTGTTAATCGCATACTGCAGTCTTCAGTATGCGATGCAAAAAGAGATTTAAACCTGGTTTTATTCTTAGTGAAGGGGATAAGTAATAAATTAAGAACAAATACGTTGAAAATGGGTTTCGGTGAAAGCAGGGGTACTACAGTGATGGGACCTAGGTGGGAATACTATACTCTACGTTGTAATGTTGTCGAGTTAGTTGTTGGTTATCGTTATTGCTCTTTAGTATCTACACTTCCACACCATAGTTCCCCCCAGTGCTATGTTGACGATACTAAACTGATACTAAATTTTAACCTACAGAACCAGGCAAACGCGATTGCCAAATTAAATGAAGACTTATGCAGAATTAGTAACTGGACTTTTAGAAATCAACTCCTTATAAACCCTAGTAAAGCTGTTTTAATTATCTTTGGCAGCAAAGCGATGGTAAGCAAAGTAGAAGACTTTCGTCTAACTTTGTTAGGAAAAGAAATTACACCGGCTACCGTTGCTAAGGACCTGGGAGTCATTCTGGATCCCTGCTTGACATATAACGATCACATAGCTTCAACAGTGTCCGGTTGCATGGCGCGCCTAGGCCAGATTAATCGAGTTAAACATGCTTTTGACTCAACCACCTTAACTATTATAATTAATGCCTTAGTTTTTAGCAAGCTATATTATTGTTGTAATGTTTGGAACAACACTTCTGAGTACAACTTAAGTAGGATCCAAGCTGTACAAAACTTCGCGGCTCGTATCGTTATTAACTCCCCTATCCTTGAAGATTTAAAGTGGCTACCCAGGCCCGTAGGAGGGGGGATTCGAGGGGTTCGAACGAACCCCCTTTGGAGGTCAATAATGGAGGGCTGAAAACAAAAACTGTTGATTTTCAGCTTTTAGCAAATAGTAGAGGAATGGAAAACAAACTTTGAGTTTGCAGCTTTTAAATTACCCTGCAAGAAAACGCTAAAAGTATCGGCGAAGTATTAAGTATCAAGTATGATATGCCTGTCGATCTGGACGAAATTGTCAATCTATTTCAAGGACTCCACCCGAGGATTATGCAGTTGTCAAGTTGCTTTACGAATAGTCCTGTCGTAAATTAGTAAGTGGCCTCAATATATATTAGTCAAAATAATCCCATCGTTGAAAATATTTCCTTATCAGGCGTTCGGGATTTCATAAATGGAGTCTCGAAAGACGAAAGGCAGAGAATACAATTTCGAGGGACTCAGGTGATACGCGTATTTAGTGCATATTGACGCTTTGACGCTGCTTTTAGTACATTGACGGCGGAGCCAGGGGCGCGGGGCTTAAGCTTTTACCCTGAGATTCCTTTGCAGCACACGTCAAGCTTTTGTAAAACGTTTAGTGTACTAAGCCGGTATGTATGTATGAATGCATCAAGCTAGCAAAACATGGGAAACATTGTTGTTATGACTAAAAATACCTGTTATTTTACACTCTATTGAGTTTCAAATATTGACGTGCACAATGCTGAAAATAGCATTTCCGGGGCTCTAGATTTCAAACTTTTTCTGGGGGGGGGGGGGGCATGCCCCCAGACCCCCCTAGAGGCTCACGCCTTCGGCGCTCGTATTTAATAACCCCCGTTAATAAATATTCCTGTCAATACGAACACTCTTCCAAAAACCTCAGCTACGGGCCTGCTACCTGTAAGACAGCAGTTGTATTATCGCCACGCAATAATGGCCTTCAAATATATGTCAGGGTGCGCACCAGCCTCTTTATTTTCTAAATATATTCAAAGAGCTACGATCACCAAGCGTACAACGAGGAACTCCCAGATGCTAAACATTCCTTTGTATAAAACAGCCACAGGGCAAAGAACTTTCTACTTCAGGACAGTCAAACTCTGGAATTCACTGGAGTCTTCTCTTAAGTTGAAACCAACACTACAGCACTTCAAACGTTGCCTGAAGAGAAGCCTTGCCTCAAACCTTTTTGTGACTTAATTGTTCTACTTTTGTTTTTTTTAATTTTATTAATTATTTTTAATTAATAATTGATCAGTTTGATTATGCCATTTTACTTACTAGTTAATTAGTTGATTGATCTACTTGTATATATAGTATTAATTATCTCTTTATTCTGAAAAGCACATTTGGGACGAATAAAGTATGTATGTATGTATTGCTGCTTTTTATTTCTCCGGTTTTTCTGGTTCTCATCTCTTAGTAAAAACCAATATCCCCCTTTATAATGAGTTAATAAGAGTTCTGTCGTGTTCCATGGTAGACAAATTACATGCACTCACTTTTTTACAATTTGCTCTAAATCATTTCAACATTTTCTTTAGGTTTTCTAATGTACTGGTCCAGCCTAGTCAATTAAACATGCAAATGTTTCAATTAAACATGCAAATGTTGGCTTTCATAATGTGACCTGGCTTCTACTTAGGTTGCGATCTTCGATCACGCACAGACAATGAAGATCAAACTATCAATACCTTCCACTGTCGTTGTCGGGGCAGCGGTACTGGCATTCGCCACTGCATCGTGCGACGGAGCGAAGAATGTTGCATGTGTTGATTCACAAACCAACGTGTTGTTTCCTTTGTCTACAGCTGTCAGACCACTTTGCGCCCAGACTTGTTTCCGGGTGTCAAAGAAGTTACAACCAAATTCTTTACCGTCCGGCGGAGGGGCCAAGTTGTTGAACGTGATTGTCAGAGGATCTGACAGGTCTTTAACTTCAATCGGCTCCTTCGTAACTGGATTTTTGAGCTCAATGCCCATGACCTGTAAAATGGAAACAAAGGAGAAGGGTCACATAAGAAATTGTTTCCGTGAGATGCAAGACAGCAGCGATTGATGCTGGCATTATAGGTTTGCATTGTATCCAGAGGGCCAGATTACCATTGGTGCCAGGCTTCGGACTTCATTAAACCAAACGCGGTCATTACATTGACTGTCAAAGTGCCCCACCCCACCCCAACCATTGCTCGTTAGAATAAAAGCCAATTAAAGCCAACACTAGGATAAATTAATCTCAACGTTTATTTATCTTGATTGATAGTGTCTTTATCTTTTAATTAGCGTGTAACATGCGACGGTGGGTTATGGTAGCAGGAATGCCGGCATATGGTGGTCTATAGCTGTTCCCAATGCTTCTAAACTCCTCCTTCTTGTGAAACCAGAATAGGTCTCCCTTTAGGGATGCGCTCTGGTTCAAGATCAGTGACCCAAGATTACTCGGATTATGGTGCACCAAAGAAACCGATGAATTCACTCAAGTCAAGAATTCATCGGTTTCTTTGATGCACCATGCATGATCCGAGTGAAGTGAACCGTATTATTCCAAGGGAACACGCCCTTGGACAATTATCGCTTCGTTTTTCTCTCTTTTGTGCTAAGTAAGAAACACGGATACCATACCTTGCTGCCATCCACTTCCACGTCAGGATTCCTTTCGTCTTCGTTCTCTGTAATCAAATTGTTGTCGTATTGAATGAGCTCTAGAACCACTCCACTGCAAGTTGTTCCCTGTCCGCACTCTCTGGTTCCCTTGAACAGGTCCGTTAGCGACGAGCCGGGGCCAAATGTTGATGCTCCTGGCTCGCTACTGGTGGCTACTGGACTTTCTAAGGTGGTGTACTGCACCTTAATCGAACCTAAACCGTCGCTGGACACTTCGCGCGGGGGATCCCCAAGGTAAAGCCCCTCGTCCAAGTTATCCGCCATCGCGTCAAAGAATTCCTTCACGGTCTGTACAGATTAAATAGTTAAGTCCATTAGACTGGCGTCGTAGGTGGTGCGCTTTTAACAGTCGTATAGACTGAGTTAATCAAGCAGCTAGTCTGACGAAGATTGATCTTGCTCGAGGTTGTGTCTTCGAGTTCTGGTAAGTCGAAGTGATCGCCATTATGGTGTTATTAAACATTGGCATAGCTGCTTTAACAATTGTTCTTTTTTTTAATTAAGGCAAATTAAACAGGCTAAATAGACCCTATGCAAAAATGGCTGCCTTTATATTATTCTTTTGTTCGTATTTAAATTAGCCTCACTAGCCTCGTTTTTGAGACAAAAATTGTAAAGAATTTGTTATCTCCAACGAGGTTAGTGAGGCTACTTTGAATACGAACAAAAGAATAATTTAATGGCAGCCATTTTTGTATAGGGTCTATGCTTTAGATATATAGTAAGGGAACCGCGTAGCACCCGTGAAGTAGGAAATTATAATTAACCGCGATTCGTTACCTAAATTACCCCGACCTGCTCCCGTACTTGCCTCGTAGCTCAGTCGGTAGAGCATCGGAAGATCTAATCCGGAGGTCGTGGGTTCAAACCCCAACGAGGTCAAATTTTCTTTGGCCCGTGGGGACTCCCAAATTTCCTTTAAAGAGGGCAATACCCAAGGGGGATTTGGTGTATCGGCAGTGTCGCCTACTTCAGGCTATATGCTTTCACGGGCTTGCAAAAGGCAACTTGAGCTAGTGTTTCTCGAGTTCCTCGCGCGCTTGATCGATTTATCACTCCATTTAATTTGCATGCGGCTCTAAGATTACATTTCGAAATACATTTGATAATAAATACAAAAAGAATACAAATACGACGTTTCGAAGTCATCTTGACTCCATTATCAAGATTGTTTTAAAACAGTGGCAAGAAATATACCCTGTCGTTCATTAAATTGCACATTAACTAATATGCATATGACTGAAAAAGTGACTTACAGCCATCAGGTTTTTTTTAGAACAAACCCTTACCTCTTTCAAACTGGTATCGTTTTCTATAGACTCGCCGGCAAGGTCTCCCATCCATTTCATCAAGTCCTCTGCCTTGTCATCGGTCAGCGGTGTGTCCTCGAATCCCTTGAGAATCGTTACAGCAGCTTGCGCCATGCCAGAACTGAAGCCAAAAAAATCGACAAAGTACATTACTGATCGAGATAGGGATATACCTCTTACTAACCTCGTCTTCTCGGTCCGTACCGTAACGAGGATCCGTAACTTACGGTACAGACCGAGAAGACGAGGTTAGTAAGATATTTATTATATCTCTACTGTGTGTCTGAAGGGTTCGGGAACGATCATCCATTCATACGGAACGGCTTCAAATTTCTGAAGCAGGTCGAAAGCAAACGAATCAATTTGAGATCGTTTTTAAATCGTTAGCGCGCTTTTATAGTACACAATTTAGATTAAAAGAAAGTTTTAAACTTTTGTTTGCTATATAAGTTGAGAAAATTTGGCTATAAATTACGCAACAGTTTGTGAACAAAAAACTTTTAGTTTTAGCGGTCCGTGCAGGAGAGTACTGACCGCTAAATTGACCAATCACAGCGCGCGAACTAACTTATAGATATAATAATGTTATTTAATTCAAGAGTATGCAACCACCTTTTTGTCTAATGTTCGCCAGAAGGCCCATAGTCAAGCGTGGCAGACAGACAAATAGACTGAAGACGGACAAACAGACAGACAGACAGACAGACAGACTGACTGACAGACAGACAGACTGACAGACAGAAAGACAGACAGACAGACAGACAGACAGGCAGACAGACAGACAGACAGACAGAAAGACAGACAGAGAGACAGAAGAAACGACAGAGAGACAGAAAGGCAGACAGACAGGCAGACAGACAAACAGACAGACAGAAAGACAGACAGAGGGACAGAAGAAAAGACAGACAGACAGACACACAGGCACACAGACATACAGACAGACAGACAGACAGACAGACAGGCAGACAGACAGAAAGATAGACAGCGAGACAGCAAGACATACAGACATCTAGGCAGACAGACAGATGGACAGACAGACAGACAGACAGGCAGGTGTGATAATAAAACTAAGCTCTCCGTCTACCACCTCCAACTTTCGTTACATTCTAGTGCAAACGAATGGCTCGCTCGTTTATGAGGGTTAAAAACAGTGAGTTCAAAAACCAGTGGCTGTTCACAAATCATTTCATTCACATCGTTACCATCATATGCAACACAAAATCGTGAAATGACCAAGTTCTGTGCTTTTTTGTCGCGAGAAAGTGGACTATTTACAACTCAGCGCTATGTTGAACCTAGCACTGATAGACGCGCCGTGAATAGAACTAGTAAGAGATACATTAAATTATCAGGTAGAATAATTATAAATTAGTATTTCCAGTACCGAGGCTGTCCTTACAGCGTCACCATCTTGATTGCATATTAACTTGCTGTCTTTGTTGTGTACTTAAGGAAACTTGTTTGTACGTGTCAGTGACCAACACGAAAGCCTATGCTACTCTGGTCACTGAGCACATTTTGTTATATTTCTTTTCTCTTTTCTATTTGATGTAATCTTTGTAAATATTGTTAATGCGATAATTTTGTAAATAGTGCACAACAATAAAAATCTGAAAAATCTGAAATCTGAATCTGAATTTATGGTAGCTTCGAATTTCCGAAAGAACAACAGTTGCAATTGAATTTACTGCCAGTAAAGGTGTGTTCCTCTAAACAATTATGCTTCTTTAATTGTCTGCTAAACAATCCTGGACTGGAGAACGTTCTCCGCTTTTACAAATCAAAAATATTGCCTGCCTAACAAACGTTTGTGAAATTTATTTTGCATCTTGTAGTTTAGCGATGAATATATACGAAACCTTAGTCAGACTTGCATCACAACTAGGTAGTCAATTGTTTTCCTTTGATCCACGCTCGCAGCCCGGAGGTGGGGGTGGGGGGTTTTCCTTTATATGGGCTATATCGGTATGCAAGGCCCCATGGTTTTCAGCCGTTTTGGTCATAAATAGGCTATGATTTTTGCAGTTTAGTCTTGAATTAAGTATGATATTTTAGAAGAAGCCACATTAACAGCACTATAAATTAGACCATGAACAAAAGCCCTTCACAAATTGTATTTAGAGCAACTGTGCTAGTCGCAATGGTCTTAAATAGGGTATGAAAGTTTTGGTCAGGTTATAAATGGGATAGGAGAAAGGCAGACTTTGGTCATAATTGGGTAAGGGTTTTGGATTGCGGGCCGCATGCACAACCCCACCCAATTCTATTGGAAGAAGCCTCTGAGGCTCGCATTACCAAAACTTGCATCATATAGTTTACCTGTTTTCCGCAGCTGTCGCATCAGTCTTTACAATAGCCGTTAACAACGGTTCAGCGCTATCTTCGTCGATCGTTGTTGAGTCCAGGATATCGGAAATAAATTCTTGGGCTTTTCGCGAGATGTCAGCCTTCAACTCAGCTAAAAATTGAGATTTGCAAGGGTTAGAGGAAAGCTCAAGCACTAAATGTCCTGCATGTCGACGAAAAGCGCCAAAGAGATATTTAAAGGGAATCTCGGCTGTTGGCGCGAGTTGACGCGAAGTTGCTCCAAATAATTCCTTAATTACAAATTTACTAGACAAGGGAAACGTAACATTTAATAATAATTATAAACGGAAGAGATTTCGGGTTTTGAATTTTTCAGCGCGCCGCCATCTTGGAATTCATGACGTCACTGCGTTGTCCTATATTGTTTCAAACAAAAAAAAACCTCAGCTTTCCAACAAAAGAGACAACGCAGTGACGTCATAAAGTCCAAGATGACTGCGCGCGGGAAATTTAAAAGCTGAAATCTCTTCCGTTTATTATTATTCTTAAATGTTACGTTTCCCTTGTCTAGTAAAATTTGTAATTAAGGCATTATTTAGAGCAACTTTGCGTCAACTCGCGCCAACAGCCGAGATTCCCTTTAAAAAAAACAAAAGTAAAACAATGACGCCTTGATGGGGTTAGGATGAGATGGAATGCAAACAATGAACTTGTCCCAGTTTCTAAGAGGCTTTACCCTCGACTTTGTTTCAGTTGTGACATATAAATAATTATAACAACATTACCAGAGACTTGGGCCGGCAGTTCTATTTCTACGGTTAGGCCTACCGTCCACACAAATCTGTCTTGAGCTTTTCAAGATCTCTTTCCAAGCAGGAGGAATTATGACAACGCCAGCCGGAGCAGAGAGGGGGTGGATCATCAGTTTTGGAGCCTTTGAAAAGGGGTGAGCCGTTCGATTTTCAGCTTCCCATGGGGGTGGGCCATCCTGTTTTTTAACAGGAATTCACACCCATTTGACCGGCCCAATCGACAACAGAGGTAACCCCTTCCAGTCCCAAAGGACGAAGACTTTTCAGGCTGCGGTTGAACTGAAAAATGTCATGTTTTATGGCGGGGTGGGTCATGTGATTTTCTACCTTCATCTAGGGTGTGTCACTTAGTTACTTTTTGTCCAGTCTCTTAAACCCCGAATTTAAACCTCCAGCTTTTAATATGCCGATTAAAAAGAACTTAACTACTTAACGCTCCTTTAGGATTCAAATGGTGTATTTGCTGAAATGCCAGTTTTTGATCAAATTCCTAGTGGCTAGTTTATTTATCATATTAGCGGACTTTGGGGCTGCTTTGTGACAGCAGCCATCATGGTAGAGCAAACCTAACACATGACTCACCTGAGGTATCACTAGATCCGAGCACAGTGTCTGTAATTGCGATCAACGCGCTAGTGGCGGCGTCCGCGTCTCCGCTCTGCAACTTATCTCCAATGGCACTGTCGAGCAGCTGGTCTACAGCGTCTGACGTCAGGTCAGCGGCATCCGGTGGGCTGGAGGTGATATTGACCGTCGCTATGGCAAACGAATCAAATTTGTCGATGACAACAACGCAGAGCTGTAGAATATTGTTTGGTCCAGATCCCAGGCTTGCTAAATCTTGCGTCTCTGGGTCTGGTGACGGAGCTCGATGCGTCTCGCAGTCATCTTTGCCGATGAGTTTTCCGAAGGCGTACTGAAGAGGACCGGCGTCTGAGTCGGTTATCCACTGTTTTGCTGCAAGTTATAAAGTAAATTATATCTAGTTAAGACACTAACATGGGGGATTTTGATGAAATTGTGATGAAAGTGGTGAAAAAGATATGACTAGGCTCCTATGTTCTTATATAAAATGCGCTTACAATACCAAAATGACTAGTTTTATGTTAATAGGTGATCTGCATATTTTATCGTTATATTAGTATGTTAATTCATTTATGTGGAGTATATATGAAATAATTCATACTTGTACTGCGGTTGTAGATGAATATGAAGAGTGATCATCGCAGTAATTTTTCCAATTTAAGCAATTGGAAAGAAGAAACCTGATAAAAATCAGGGCTTCAACGGGGTTCGAACCCATGACCTCTGCGATACCGGTGCGATGCTCTACCAACTGAGCTATGAAGCCACACATTGGGAGCAAGGTCAATTTATTGAGTTCATATTTTCCCGTGCAGTGAAATGATGTGGAGTATATAAGAAATAATTCATATTTGTACTGCGGTTGTAGATGAATATGAAGAGTGATCATCGCAGTAAATTTTCCAATTTAAGCAATTGGAAAGAAGAAACCTGATAAAAATCAGGGATTCAACGGGATTCGAACCCATGACCTCCGCGATACCGGTGCGATGCTCTACCAACTGAGCTATGAAGCCACACATTATTTCATATATACTCCACATCATTTCACTGCACGGGAAAATATGAACTCAATAAATTGACCTTGCTCCAAATGTGTGCCTTACACAGGGCACCTAATTCTCCATAGTCACGCAACAAAATTAGGCTTGCGTTCCACTTAATAGGTGATCTGCATATTTTATCGTTATATTAGTATGCTAATTCATTTAAATGATATATGTAAATTATCGCTCTAGCCTACCTACATAATTTATCAAGCATTTCTATAATTTCGTTACGGATAAATAAGCAAATAAGCTTCACTCATCTACGCAATATGAAGATATTCGCTTAAAAGTGAGATTAAAACACATTGTTATCAATTTTTAGCGATATTTTTCCTTTTGAGGTGAAAATCTCAAAATAAAACAATGGCCTTGCATACGGCAGCTGCGCCCGCAGTACGAGCGGCAGTCAAAAATTAGCTGTCCTACCGAAACGACACGATAATAGCCTTCCTCTTCGCAATTAACAAAACTAAAGACAGTGAGTAACTTGCTGTGGCCTCTACTAGTAGTTAACTTGAGAATTCCGGGTTTAATTTGATAAGGAAAAGCATATTTTGTTCAAAATAACACAACTATTGGCCTACCTGACGACACTCGACGAACTACGAGCGAGGTGCCATGCCGAACGCCGGCGGTCCATTATTGGCGCCATATTAACAGTTTGGAGGCACAAAAGTTTTCATATTTTCCACTTTTTACAATCGGATATGGTTTTTGAAATTGCAAGTCCCTTTTTGTGCATATTTAATGCCATTTCCAGTGAGAAAAGAGGCTTGATTTCAGTGCCTTTCCTGACTTGTTAACTTGACGTAAGGACACTCAAATTTTTCCCGCCCGCTGAATGCTGATTGGTCAATTCAAATTTCCCGCGCGCCAGCCGTATGCAAGGATGTATTAACGTAATAAGAAAACGGGATACCGAAGCAGAGTCAATGTTTTAGCGATAACAAGCCTTCCACGATGTCATAGGGCCTGAAGTGTTCACTGTTTGATAAGTTCATTTCAAAGTGCCCCTGTCTTGTGTGACACAAGATTGTTCCGGCTGAAAAAAATCAAACCTGCTCCAAAAATGTCGTATTTGGCCAAAATCATTTTTTGCATCACATTTACTCAACCAATCTAAATTTCCTCATTCTTGTCAAGAGGCCCTTACCGTTAAACCACAACGACCGAGTACTTACCTGTCATAGTGACGGTATCCAGCGCATTCACGGAAGTCGGTTCAACAGAGAACGAACCGGAAGTTGGCCCTGTTCTTACTTCCACTACAATAGATGCCACGCCCTCCTTACTTCCGTCATCAACTGTTAACTTGAATCGATACTTGGACCCAGGCCTCAAAAGCTTCGCGGGAAGAATCATTTGGACAAATGAGTCCTTGTTGGCACGATACTCAGTAAGTATGCTAAGGCCCGTCACGTCTACAAACGAGAAACCTAAAAAGTAAAACGAAATTAAAAAAAAAAAACGTTAAGAAATGACTGGTAAAAACAGAAAAGTGGGAAATGCCTTGAGTTTTGAAGCCTCAAATTTGTATCCCAATTTTGGATGTTTTTTATAGAATGTTGGAAGCCTTGATGACTCGAGCGTTGCTTCTCGTGGAGTAAAAACTTAGAGCGAAAGCTGAACTGAACTGCGAAATCTACAGATCTTAAAGAAAATGCTGGAAAAGTCATCACAGCACCCCTGTGAGCTGAAAAACCTGGACGTTGCCTTGATTATCGCATGAGTTGAAAAACTACGCTCGGCAGACTTGCGATTGCGATCAATCTGAGGGCCTTTCGATTCGGGTTTTGAATGAAAGGAGCGTTAGTGACGGTGGAAATTTGTGTCCTCTGTGGTTGGCGATTCTCATATCAGATTCAAATTGCGTCGGAGACATCTTTTAGCTACGACACAGTTAGCCGTGAGCTGCAGTAAGTTATACTTCGCTCGCTGCGGTGCCCTGAAACGGACCGTGAACATTCGCATCGGAAAGCAAGGTTATGTGTTTATTTTAACTGATTTTAAAAAGTGATGTTTTTGATGTTTCATTCCTGACATCAATCAGTTTGTTAACAATTATTTTGAGACTGAGAAAAGCTAAATTTTTGATAAATTAATCTCAGAAACATTTTGTGTATTGGGTTTGTCAAATTCGAGATAAAGCAATGGTTCTCGGCTTAGACCACTTTTATGTTTGGTTTGGTCTCGCTCGACTGCCGTGGACTCAGACTGCTCGAGCATTTTTTCTGAGTCATTTTCCAAAATAGAAAAGGCTTTATCTTTCTTCTTCCTGCCTCTCGTAACTGTTTAATGCTTCAACAAGACTTCTTTGTACCTAATCTTTTACCCAGTCACGTAAGACATTATCTTAATTCTCAAAACTTTCCGCCATTTTAAAACACAGAGGGAAAAACTTTGTACTGATGACGACAATCTTGCGTCTGTCCTCTAATAGATCATAGGCGAGAGCCAATCAAAATGGGAGAATAACTTCGGCTATTATGTAATTAGCAATTATTGAATGAGGCTGAGTAGGATATGCAGATCAAGGAGGGTGTTATCCACAGAGGCCGAAGGCCGAGGTGGATAACACCCTCCGAGATCTGCAGAATTCAATGATTGCTTTATTATTCATTCAAAATATTTCCCCGTTCTTAAAGGAGTTTCGCCATTTCGCTCTTTGTTTTTGCGCTCATTAAAAGTAACACAACCTTGCCCCCAGGTTTTCTCGGTCAACGGTTCAATAATTTGCAGCGGGCTGCACTTTTGACGTCATTGGTTCAATATTTGGTCAACAGCAGCTGGTTATGGTGAATTATGCGTGTGGTTTTAACCAATCAGAAACGGGGAAATATTTTGAACGAATAATAATGCGAATTACTATTCATTCAAAATATTTCCCCGAACCGATGACGTCAAAATGGCGTCAAAAGTGCAGCCCGCTGCAGATTATTGAACCGCTGACCGAGAAAATCTGGAGACAAGGGTGTGTTACTTTTGATGAGCGGAAAAACAAAGAGCGAAATGGCGAAACTCCTTTAAGAACGGGGAAATATTTTGAATGAATGATAAAGCAATCATGGAATTCGGCTTTCGTAGGATATGAAAAATTCTGCAGATCTCGGACATCGGAGGGTGTTATCTACCTCGGCCTTCGGCCTTTGTCGATAACACCCTCCTTGATCTGCAGAATTCTTCATATCCTACTCAGCCTCATTCAATAATTGCTAAATATAACAACCTGGATACTTGCCCACCCAGTGTTAATTGTACAAAATGATTACAAGGAGTATTTGAGATGCCTCGATGCAACATCAGTCCTGACTTTTTGAAGCCCATCCAACAAACGTCGTGCGAAAAACGTCGTGCGACAAACGTCCTGCAATTTAGATGATAAAAATGCTATGAATTCACCTTGTTCTTGCGAGGATGTCCATTCCACCTTGACAGGCTCAACGCTGGTTTTATAGAATCCAAGCAGTTGAACTCTTTCACTTTCCTTGACCTTCAACAATGCTAGATCTACCCACACATCAGGTGGGGCACCCTCGACTACAGTGAAGATCACAGACGCTGAGGCAGATCTTGAACCCTTGCTTACATCCGCACTATTAAAACAATAGGTCAGTGCATGTTAGTTTTCTTTCAAGGTCCTTCAAGAACTTGGCCAGGCGAAAGCCAACGTCTAGTTAAAAGTTATGGTTTAACCAGAAACCCCATAGTCTTTCTGTCACCTTATCATCAACCACGATAAATGTATTGGAATAATAACAATCTTTTACAACTGGCTTGGCCTGCATGTAAAAATACAGTTGCTCTAGTAATGTAAAGCGTCACGGAGAGACAATTGACACGCCAAATTGAATCTCGGCAAGAGATGAAAGAACAGCAACCGAGAGGGTCAGCAACACAGAGAAAATTCCCTTTTTACAACTCCAAAAAATAGTCTGTACGGGGGAATTTGAAAATTAAAGCCCCCTTCTTCGTGGAATAATAGGGAACTTAAGCAAATCACGAGGCCAATGGCAACGGGAACTCCGCTAAACAAAAGGTTTAATGAGCAGAACAGTGACTGTGCACGTGCGTTATAAATCTTTGTATATTTCGTTGCCGTTCTCTGCCAAGCGACAACGTGAAACGACCAAGTTTTGCCTATTTTGGAGAACCTAGGCCACGAACGGCAGATATTTCGGATTTCGGTATGGAATTGATCGCTGGCATTATGGCATGTTTAGTTTGAGCAGGCTATTAGACAGATTTGCGCTCTGAAAAGCTTTAGTTACTTACGAAATTCGAATGTAAAATTTAACTCCATGCAGTTTTGCTAGGCGTCGTCCCCGGCGTCGCCGTCGTCAGTGCTTAAGTTCCCTAATATCAGAGCGTTGAAAGAAGCGCGACCATGCAACGGATCAATCCGTTCTTGTTTCAATACGTACATGATTTTGTAGGATTTCCCAGCTTCGAACTGAATGCTCTCTACTGTCGTGTTACACCCAGAGATCGACGCAAAAATCAACTTCCCTCTTTCTGTAGCGGAGTAACAGAATCCAGTACCACCACTTTCAACCTCACAGCGCCACCGGCATGCGTAAGGATCTTGGGTTTGGTCGGGATCCCGTGAAACCCTCACGGCATTCAGGGTGATAGCACCACTGTCGCGGCCAAAGTGTCGATCACCTGAAAAATACCGAAACAGTCGTCAGGAGATTTCATGTTATTATCCGAAAAGAAGGACTTGGGGTGGGGGTGGATGACCTTCTTGCCAGAAAAATTACGCAATGCCCGAATGGGTGATTGTTGAAATCGGGATGCAAACGCACTCATGATGCGTGAAAAACAAAAAATATAGTTATATTGAAAGCATAACACAAACTGAAACACAAAAAGTATAAACCTTTTTTTTACGAGTTTTGGAAATCACGCCCGCAATGCTTTCTTTCAAGTGTCGTTGGAAGAATCATGAGCGTTTTGACGGAAAATTGGGTTATTTTCGTAGCTGGTGGGGGAGGGGGGCTGCAGCACTTAGCTCGTACTCCTATGGTTAAGGGTATTTAATATTAGTATCAAAAAATGTCCATCCAAATATAATCCTGTGTCATATCCTCAGTCAATTCACGATTTCAATCCGATGTTATGTATGTTGCGAGTTCGTAGTTTGAAGTGGTAGGTTGTTTGTAGTCTAAACAGAACGCAGGGTTGTCGGAACAGCAACAAGATTATTTATTCCAAACGAACGTAGTAATAGCACACAAAACTTCACCACAAGCACACGCTAGGCTTGTAAATTTAACTTCGACCTCCGTCACTCTTTTATAAACAGGCCTCCGCCAAACTTTACACGCGACCTTTGTCACACTTCAATAAACACTTCTGACTCTCGAGATAATTCTCTCTAAAAACACTCCTGAGTAAAAACCACTTAAAAACTACACTGATTCGCTTATATACTTTACAGCATAGGGTTCTAGAACTTTCCGGTTCTACTAAATAAAGTAACATTACAACATAACACTATTTGCAGCATCATTCGTAAACGACCTAAAAAGAATTGCTGAATCACTGTGGTACAATACTAGTTAAATATGCACGAAACTTCTAGACGATTTTAGACAGTCACGCAAATCACACCACAATTTTTCGTAACAGTGTTCATAACCTAAAGAATGGCCTGCTCACAATGGTTTTGGCTCCATAGCCCAGTTTGCATAAAACTGTTTCAGCCTAATCACGGATTCAAACACTGTGGAAACATTCATTACTGATCTTTGACTTTCATTGTCGCATTGTCCAAAACACAAGAGCCCTAATAAATGCAAGCATCCTTGAATTGCTAAGCGGTAAGAAAAACTTAATGATAAAATAATAATACTGATATCCAGCCAAAACAAAGAGACCTCGAAAGTGTCGTCGGAATTGTGGTTTGACTGCGATGCGAACCAGATCGATTTTATTTACAGACTCCAATAACCTACATCTAAGACCTTACCTCCAAATATAGCAAGCTCAAGAGGACTGGACAGAGCTTTGATGTCTTGGCTGACCATGCTTTTAATATCGGGATTGTAGTTCATACTTCCTGTAACGTTGAACGTGCACGTGACACCGCCAGTCAGTACACCTTGGCTTATTTTGAGGGTGGCCTGGTATCTGGTGGCCTGGAATGAAGCACTGGACTCCACTTTTTGTTGGGCGCTTGAATCAGTGCATGTAACAGTCCATGAAAAGTCTACCTTAGTATTGTTCACACAAGGAGCGACCTGAGGGAAAGGGATGGTAAATTTGAAAGGCACAATGAAGCATCAAGGAGGGTGGAGTAGTCTTCATATCCGACAAATATCAAAGTTTTGACTTTGAAATAGACACTGAAATGAGCTCAGGAACACAAACAAGCAAAAGGAGTAAGTGGAAGGAGGTGGGGCAAAAAGGAAGAGATGAAAGATGAAGGACATGGTGAGAAAGAAGAAAATATAGAAAGAGAAGGACAATGAACGGGAAAGAACGACCACAGGGGAAAAAGTGGAGAACATCAGACAAGGAATACGTCGAGTGCTAACAGAACTGAATTTTTGACTACCATATTAAACTGCTGCTGTTGTACTCACAATGGCACTTGCTTTAATAGACAGTCCCTCTGAGACAAAAACTTCTCCTTCATTAAGATCAATGCTTGAACTCAGCGTCAAGGCAGGGACTGGATCTCTAGCTTTTGTGACCGAATGAGTAATTTCTTCAAAGCTTAATGGATCCAGGAAGGTGGCCACTTTAAGCTTGAACACATAGACTCTGTCAGATTCAAAAAGACTGCCAGGGAGTTCAACACGATCTGAGTTAAGCCCGCTCAAAACGCCTGTGATGTCTGTTACGTCTTGTCCACTGCCAGGTGATTCCAATTCCCATTTAAAGGTAAGTGGGCGGCCTCCACCTCCAAAGGACTGGAGGCCAGACAGGGTGAGATTCCCACAACTGGAGAGCGTGTCAGGACCTTTAAGGAAAGCAAAGTCAAGGTTGTGGCTAGCAGGAGCCCATTACTAGGAGCCTGCAACTCCATTATAAGCAAATGCAACGGCATTTTTTTTTTACAGACAGTCTATTTTTAGATATTTTTCCCGCGAAATAAGCCAGTTCCAGTCTACATGAGCACTCTTCGGTAAGGATAAAACAATGCGGCCTCGCGTGAACATATCGACATCATTTCGACATGTCAACATTAGTCCGCGCTTATGATTGCAACTTTTCACTAAGGTTCCTGTGGGGACCTGAATTCGAGATAGATTCAAACTAAAAATAGATCGGTCTATGAAAATGCTGTGACAGGAATATGGGGGAGTTGCAGGCCCCTGGTGATGGGCTCGTGGGTTAGCTAGTGAAAAGAAAATATAGCAAGTCTCATTACATCGATATTTATAATATGTGTAACATTTTGCTTTAGATCCATTCTAAGAAAGTTGATCAGCCGTTGAACGTCTTCTTAGAAATTGTGTTTGCCTTCTTCACTTAATTTACATCCGTATCTTGGAGGAAAAGTGTGCGTGTTACTGAAGATGCACTCAGAAAGCCGTGAATTAAATCAGGAGTGATTATGTTTTTTTTTGCATACTTGCAAAAATCACTGTCAGTCGGAGTGTAAACAGAGTGATTTTTATTATTGTGTTTAACTACTAATAAGGGACTCACTCAGCTTTGTCGAATTATCATGATGGTAATCTGCGAATACGATTGGTCTTCCCGCTGTTTTCTATTTGATTCACTGCAATAACGTGCGTGATTTTAATGAAAAGTAGAATCACCTTGAGGCATAGGTGGTAGATTTTAGAGTGTAGTCATTCAGACTGTCTAATTATATGACCACCCGCGCTCAGTTGCAGACGTTGCTAAAGCATTTATGGTTTTTAAAACACAACCTCGTTATTGCTCACTGCTATCGTCCCGGCCATCTCGATATGTTAGAATTTTAACTTGGCTCCGAATCTTGGGAAGATAAAACAAAATGAAATAGCATCGAAGTTGCTGAATGAATAATTCGCTTGTTTGATTTTCTCCCCAAAGACTCGAAGACAAGTCAGAATTTGAATGTATCGACAATAGCCTATTAACAGTGGCATTTTGGGCTTAACTGGTGAACTTAATTTTTTTTTAATTTATTCGCTGCATACCTGTGATCACGGGCGTGGCTTTCAAAGGAGTATCTGGCCCACTGACTGGGAACGAGCCATTGAGGTACCTGCTGTACTGTTCACTGTGGGCCTTCAACACATTATTATTAAAAACCAGGTCGTGATCAGTTGTTATGGTGGCACCAAATCCTAGAACTATCACTAGTTCTCGAGTGTCCGCCAGGAAGCACTCCGGTTCAGCCCCCAACATGGCAACGGTCCCACTGGTAAAGAAACGTTCGCATGATTCGTCCGCATCTGCAACTTCAACATCTCTATCAAAGTCAACGAGAAGTTGTCCGGCTGTGTCACTGAACTTCACCCCGGTAACATTAGGTGCACTCGCAAAGACTGTCAGGTCGGTAGCACCAACCTTTACCAGACCTCCGTCCATTGAGAGGGACACCGAAAAACGAGTAGAAACGCTGACTGCGGCTACCTAGGGATTTCAGAGGGAAGGCAAAGTTAAAATCTTTTATCATAAAGTGGAGGCTTTAAATATAATTTTTTTTATCGGGTGCTCTCATAATCTTAATAATGTAGTAGTGATTGGCTAAAAGTTCGCGCATCACGTTGCCATCCGATCAAAAGTTAAATGTAAAAAACAAACTCGATGGTAACTCGCACGTTTTCTCGTTCCTCGCTTCAGCCACACTTCTTCTCTTCGGGCTTTGATTGGTTCACTACGTTGTCCATGTCCTTTAAGGCAAGACTGATAACTTTGGTTATGGTTTCACGACATTCGATTTTGAAAACCGATCCAGCTAAACGGGCTCAGCTATGGATTAACTTAATGAGCTGTGTAAAATCGAAGCTGCCATTTTAAAGTACGAAAACGTGGTTTACACGCCAAAAATTATGGCTGTAAATGTTCATCACTCGTGTTTGATGGTGAGGACACTTAATTATTAACTAGCAAACGTAGTGCATTTACCTAAAGCTCTTTGAGAGAAGTGAAAGGAGTGACTCACTGGACTGATGATATATCATTTTGAATGTGTTTCAACTACATATGACCAAGAGCTTTGTGCCTTTTAGCCCAATAGCTTTAGTAATCAGATTAGTGACGTTGTAAACTGCCTAAAAGTAATAATACACCTTACTGTGGCAAAAAAGACTTACTCTGCATTGGAGATGAGTTTCATTGATATAAATTACATCCCTGGTTTTTTGCGAATCAAAATAACACACTGTTTCTTTCCAGTCAAAGAAGCCACTGCCATTTAAAGTCACGTGTTGTGGAAGGTCGTCCTTAAGAACTTCGTCAGGTAGAACACTTGTCAAAGAGAGGTCCTGACTCGAATAATAGTAAACCGGAAGTGAATTGTTGGTTCTCACATCCGCTTGGTCGTCGTGGACAATCGTCACTGATAGGTTGTACACGCCCGCGGTATAGTTGACCCACGGTTGGAATTCACAACGAGCATGCGTGAGATTCCTTTCAGATGCTAAAAGTTGCATTGCAACGAAAAAAAAAAAATAAAAAAATGACCAAAAAATCAGCAATAATTTCAGTGAGCTTATTACCCTAGGCCGAGAGAAAATTGGGATCTTGCCAATTGAGATCTTGCCAATTGTACCTGGTCATATTCAGTGGCCCTTCTACCCAAGGCTAAAATACCACTCTGTTATCCCAGAAATCTATAACATATTACAGTGCTTTTAAAGTTAAAGGTGATAAGTTTCTAAAGAAACTGTGGTGCTGCGTCGGTGGGGAGTATTACAAGATAATTTGGTTTTATCAACTAGGTTAATAATGTGAATTGGCCACCGTAAAGATAGGCTCTTCCGGGCGTTCAGTTAGTCAGGGCGCAGCGTAGAAAACAGCGGGCGAAAAAATAAAAAAGCGTGGCGAGAGGAAGCGAGGAAACGCCTGTGGGCAAACTTTACAAAAGGTCATTCCGCCCACTTATAGACCACCTACAGAGACCCGTAACATGACTGCCGGCTTGTGGTTTTCAGTTGTCAACCTTTCATTGAAACATGCTCACGGAAAATCTCAAACTTTGTCCATCAAACTGAAAGCCAACACTGAGAGACTTTGAAACATATTTTGCAATACAAATGAGCCTAAACAAAGCATAAACACCGCATGGCAAATCACAGAGGTGTCCAACTCTGCAAAGCAAAAGGTCATATATCGAAAACAGAACGGCAAAATTATGAAGGGATGTCACGAACCTTATT
>JAHPZR010053371.1:0-2500 GCA_019787425.1 Platygyra sinensis | reverse complement strand
ATTTTTGCGTGTGAGTTCGCGTGCCATCGCACCGCCATCGCGTGCATTGTGCGAATGGGCACTCGAGGGAGAGAACGAAGCATAGTTTTCTCCGAATTTTAAGCCATCAATGGACGGAAATGAGTCTTATTGTTTATAAAGACATTGGGACTTTGACGGAGATGCTTCACAAGTGAGTTGTCGAAAGCTGCAGGCGGTAAGTGGCCTTAAATTATGTAAATAACAGTCTTTAACTGTACTCGTGTTCTTATGGTCTTCCAAATTATGGCCGGGGAATTGAATTTTAGTTAAGTTCTCTTAATGTTAACTCACTGGCTGCAATATATTATCGCTTGGTAAGTTTCTTAAATTTAGTACTTTGAAGCTTAGAAGTTGGCCGGCGCATTCGACTTTCATAATAATGCTTGTGTTTACGATCTTCTATATGTTCGATTGAACGAACTTTTCCTAACTTTTCAAACATATTTACAGTGTGTAAGCTTAAATGTACGCAACGTAAAAATAAAATCACGCTATTTCCTTCTTGGAGTGGCCCTAGGCTGAACACTGTCAGTTAAACGTAACGAAAGTGACTGTACACAAATTAATGCGAATCGAGTTGTGTATAAAAAACAACTTTTTAAAAGGCTACCTAGAATTTTTTGAGAGTCTTATTGGAAACAGTACTTTTTTATAAAATACCTAAATTCACTTTGGTTGCACATTTTTAAATGGCTTTCAAATCACAGCATTGATATTTGAATTAAATGACTTCATATATTGTAAACTGTTAGCAGATCAAAGTTATACAGAAACTGTAGAATATAATTTCCATTCAGTTCAATTAAAAGACTCTGCATGTAAGTGCTAAATTTGATTAAAGGCAAAATCAAGTAATACATCATGCTTTGCTGACTTGACTAACCTGCCTTGGGCTTTCAAGGTTTTTTGCCATGAATTGCAATTTTTTAATTATAAATTCAGCTGATCTCCCTGCAAGGAGGGTGTGATCCCTTTCTCCAGTACCTCTTTGATATTAAGCTGGGACAAAGTGATGGTGAAATTCATGCTGTACCTTGTTTACACTAAGAAGCTGGGCATTCAGCCTTATCTGCTGCGGAGCGTAGTGCCGTTCAATGGAATCTCTCAAAAGAGAGCGCCAAATTTGCACTTTCTTTTCCGTAATGGCTGCTAGCATTTGTTCTTTCATGCTAAAGTATTTGTCATTGTTCAGTTTTTGATGTATTGTATCACTCAGTAATGACAATGTTGACTTGTTGTAGTGACGTCGCTTCCAACAAATGAATAAAACTGCCTATCTTCTTATTTATTAATGGACAAGTAGTTTCCAAGTTCAGAGCTTCTAAATATAACATGGTAGTGGAAAAATACCAATGGAAGGACCTCCACAAATAAGTAAAGTAGGCAGGTTTACTCAATGTCTTTGCACAGTGTTAAAAGATTTAAGAGTCATTGTCAGAGAAAACCGGGCAGGGCCAAAAGATCGGGGTCAACCGATTTCCTTTATTTTTTCAGCATTTAAAACCAAGCTGGTAAGATTAAATTTGGTGACATTAAGAAGATTTCCCGGCGTTTCACTCCCGAGATTGACCACCCCCCTAGTTTTCGGCCAAGGGGAGCCCTAAAAACCATCAAAACAAATGCCAATTTCCCCGGTCGAAAACAATTTTCCTCTAAGGAATTACTGCACAGATTTTTTTCTGAAGTTAAAGTACCTTAAAATGAACGTTTTGAATGCATAAAATCAACTTTTTAGTGTAACGGTAATTTTGCACAAGGGTTTAAATGCAGGTATGTTGCGTGACTGTTACAGGACAGCGATTTTGGGCGATTTTGGAAGTGCGTTTTCTTGAAAGTGCGGCTGTTTATTTTTTATTTAATTACAGATTTGAACAGTCTATACCCTCCTAAATCAAAAACAAAAGTTTATTGATTGGCACAAGAAACCCTTTTCACGCGAATTTTGTTGGAAAATGTCAAAGATCGCTCTTACGGCTAACTGCTCGCTTAAGTCGAATTAGCGGCAGTACTATATTATAGAGGTACTAATCCATTTTAAATAATATTTCATATTCCACTTAGGTTTAAATAAAGCGAAAATAACTATAAAATACTCTTGCTTTGACGTAGGGGTTATACAAGACTGCCATCATGCACGCAAAGGTCTCAATTACTTGGTGCTTCGATGATTATCGTTGGGCCTATACGAGTTAGCCAACAGGATGATGTATGTGCGGTCCTATCTAGTGATAAAAACATCACGACTTTTGTATTACATGCAACTGAACTTCTTGAAGTTTTTGCTTTATCTGCTAAGTTCGTTACATACCCTGCGAGGAGAAACTACATTTCCGCTGTGTGAGCTGTCGTGCGAAAGGTAGCCTCTGCCGACAATCGTTCAATTTTCTATCGCCCATGCGAAATTCGTCACGCGATTCGCACGCAAAATTAATCGTCAGTTCTGTCGTCAAATGGCGTGAGTTTCACGGGAATAAAAAAA
>JAHPZR010053369.1:27500-30260 GCA_019787425.1 Platygyra sinensis | reverse complement strand
CCTAGAATTACCGTTAATTAAACGCATGCTACATTCCCGTAAACGGATGACAAAAGTGTTAAAACACTTTCCGCAGAATGTTTAACGGATAGAAGTCTAAAATAAATGGATGAGAAAACCATTCAAACGTTTTGCCCAAATCGTTAAACGATTACTACATGTTTATAAATGGATAAGAAAAGCGCTTTACATGATCCATTTTAAACGGATGCTAACGGATAGTAAACAGTTTCTACCGTTAAATGGTAAAGCGTTAGTGTCCGTTTTCGCTTTCCAGGTCACAAATATATACTTAAAAAAGAAACAAAATGGAACTATCAAATTCAGGGTCTGATGGGAATAACAGGGATTCATTGCTGTGATCTAGTTATCTATACCTTCAAAGGAATATTGATTGCCAACGTCAAGTTTGACAGTGCATCGTGGAAAGAAATGCTTGAGAAGCTAAGAAACATTTTCTTGAAGTAACTCTCTCACCAAAAGTACTTGAACAGTGTGCTGGATAATTCCTGGGTCTCAAGATATTTTTTCACATGTGATATTAACCAATTACATAAACTGACTGACTAATTGATCAAAGTTACAAACTTCTTGTGCTTCTTGGCTCACAAGGCAATAGCAGTTATTTAGCTAGGGTTGGTAGCAAATTGCCTATGTTTGTTAAGGGATTAAAATACTTTGGCAATTCACCTGCTATAATTTCTCTTCTCCTGCCAAGGGAATTTTTGTAGGAGGAAGCCTTGAAATGTGCACTGCAAATCTGAGGGTGTATTGATCTCAGAATTTGGATTATTTTGTCAACAACAGTTCTTCCCGAGCCTTGTAGAACCCTGTTCAGAAGGGAAGCAGAAAATGGAATGATCTGGACAATTCATTGAACTGTTCAAGCAGTTTGCTACAAATTCACCATAACTTTTGGAAAAATAACGGAAACTTACACATTACATGTGGTGCATCCATTTATATTTTTCATTTTCCCAGCATGAGGTCCTCTAAGGATCATTTACATGTTCGTTTCTAGTTCTCAGGAACGCGCATCCAAGAACATCGGAAGGACCCTATTCAAAATTAATATATAGAGGATATTACACGGTGGTGAGAAGATATGAATTTAAAATGCAAGTGGTAAGAACAATATCTCACAACTGAGCACAGCAAACGAGTGAGATACTGTTCTTCACAAGAGAAGAGAAAATTCATATATTCAAGCTAAGAGTAATGTTTTTTTTGTTATGTAGACATACTGATGATCGTGTTTTTGACGATTTTCCAAAGATTTTCCAAAATTGTTCCAAAGGCCAGACCAATGTTCCCAAACATTTTTCGAGGATTTCCAAAGATTGCTGGAGACTTTCGAGGAAAACCTGAAGATCTTTCGATCATACACCAACAAATTTCAGTACAACTTAAGAGACAAACTTGATATCAGTGAAATCATTAATAGCGAAGCTCCGGCAGCCCGAAGGGCAGCCAAGCAGAGCCCCATACTCATATAGGAAAGAAAAGGAAACCCATGAGTTGATTTTCTCATGGTTGTCATGGCCAGCAGCATTGCTCTTGGGCGTGTACGCACTACAGCGACAGCGGAGTTGTGCAACATGGCAGCCATAATCCAAATAATAGGTTGACAGAAACATGCAGCCTTGGTTTACCAAGTACTTCTTTGATATTGCAAATCGATGTTATGATCAATTGACACCTGTCAAAACAAGGTATCTGCTGACCAGTATCACATGACCATATCGTAGGCTCAAGTGTACAGCTCATCGAGGTCACGTATTTTTTTTAAGTTGACTGCTGACCAAGTGCTGGTTTTTGATTGGATCACGGGCTCATGTCAGGTTTACCTGTTGAAAACAGGGCAGGGTTGTTCGGAAGCCTGTTAACGCTAGCCCAGGATTAAAATTTAGTCAAATTATAACTTTTTCTTCTATACAAATGTTTTTTACTGCTTCGTTTTGAGTATATGGTGATTATAAAACTCAAAACAGAAAGTCAAACAGAAAACAGAAAACCTCACCGCAAAGTTACAAAACTCAAATCAACATTCTACCTTTTCCTGGGTTAGCTCAATCGGGCACTGAACAACCCGGCCAAGGAGCTATGCTTTTAGGCTGGCCTAAATCTATATCTTATTTTCACCAGTGAGGATATGAAAAATATGCCACTCCAGTCCCAGATGTAGTGTCGTATGAATTTTGTGAGTGGTGTATTTTCCAGTAAAACACTTGTGTCTATACAATAAAATACAATATATATATCTCATTAGACATTTTGTTGTGTAGTATTGCTGAGCATTTTACAAGTTCTGCTGTATTTTAATGAGCCTGTAGGGCGAGTCAAAATACAAACAACAAGTAAAAATTCTCAGCAATACTACACAACAAAATGTCTTATGAGAAATTTATAAACCAACATGCCAAACTGTTATGTCCATGTGAGCTAATTTTTGCAGATGTTTATTTACAGGAAATGCATGACAGAAGTATGCTAAGCAGAACAGAATTGGTGCAAGAAATAATGTAATCATTTCTGTGTTGTTGTAGAGGGGGGTTAAAGTTAAAGTTGTCGACTCCAACTGTTTTCTGACTTTGATGAAAAATGGGCAAGGGGACTGTTCAGTCCCTCAGGAGGAACATCCTCCATTGGCCTTCTCTCATTTATGGAGTTGCACTAGTGAGTCCAAACATTGAGGTCAGTTTTCATCTTTGTTGTGTTGCTGTTTCTGTTTTCTTCAATAAGTGATGAAATTTCACTGTC
>JAHPZR010053369.1:0-25000 GCA_019787425.1 Platygyra sinensis | reverse complement strand
TGCTCAAAATAGCCTCAAAACTGGAGCAACTGCCACAGAGTGGAAAGTGGAAGCATTGCTGTCAAGTCTTTCTTACCTTTTTAAAGCAAGGAGGGAAGATTTCTCAAAGGTTTCTGTCAGCACTAGGTTGCCCCTCAAGTTTTTGAATCATAGATGGCTGGAGAATGAGACTGTTTTTGAAAAAACTCTTGACCTGTGGGAGGACATTCTCAAGTGTGTGAAAGCTTCTGAATCCAAGGAAATTACCAAACCAGGAAACAAATCATATGAAACAGTTGTTGAGGCTTCCAAAGACAAACTAATTAGAGCTAAATTATCAGTTTTCACATGTGTAGCAGGGCAAATTCAACCATTTTTGGCTACCCTTCAAAGTGACAAGCCACTGATACCCTTTCTAGTGAACTTTGTAACATTATCAGGTCATTAATGCGGAGGTTCGTAAAGAGAGAAGTTCTGTCAGAAGCTTCAACTGCTGACATCCTTGTCAAACTTGATGTCACTGACAAAAGCATCCATGTCCCAAGTACAAAAAGATTGACATTGGTTTCCTAAGTAAGAAGGCAGAAAAAGACTCTGCTGGAGTAACTGCATTGAATCCCAGGGAAGTGGCTTCTAATGTAGGCCATTGCATATCCAGGTTTAAAAAGGTTGTAATGCAGCTTGTGAGTGTCAGAAGCATCAAAGAAAGTGACTGTGGCACCATTATCCAGGAGTACACCAGTTTTCTGGACAACATACCAGCTTTCAGATCTGAGAAGTCTTCAAACTTTAACTTCAGTACTGACAGATAAAATGAGCTGTTCAGCACTCACATGAATACAGATCCTTACCAGAAGTTGTTTTAAGTAGTACAACTCCTCTTGTTATGCAATGAGAAAAAGAGACGAGATGTCCATGTTGAACACAATTTATTGCACACGCTGAAGCACGCCTTCATCTGGGAATGTTGGATTACAAAACAGTCATATGCCAGTAAAACAGAAACAGAAACGTGATATAACATGACATCCACCTATTAGAAAAAAAGAGCAAAAAATAATAAAAAAAATGCTGCTGGCAATAAAAGGTGTGCTCTTTCATGAGTTTCTTGTTTTTCAGTGTTCTCCTAAGAGGGAACAAAGTTCTTGAACTTTTGTAGTTGGGGTACTACCTGTCTGGACTTGGTAATTTGTTGATCATCTTGGACTGGTGGATTTTCGCTTATCTGTTGGCACTGTGGTTGCAGCTGAGGGGGTGGTGGGGTCATGGGTCATTTGAGTTGAGGCAGTATTGCTGGCAGTTGCTTTGTGGGTTGGCATTCTGGAGGAACTGGTACTGAGAGCTGCATCAGTGGGGGAGGGGAGGTTGCATGGGAGTGTGTTCAGGTGGGGCGGCTGCATGCAACTGGGCCCAGTTGCAGCAGAGCACGAAATTGCCCATATTGATGCTGTAGGAGCGGGCAGCTGTACTGTTGATTATCTGCCTATAAATCTAAGGGTTCCCCCTTTGAGATGGTTGAGGTTTTGCAGAAACAGGAGATCCCAGTGGGAGCGGCATCAGCAGAGCCTGTGTATGCTTGTCACACTGAGCTTTGGATGCTATCTTGGGGCAGTTAAGTTCAGAGGAGACTGTGGAGGGATGTGCAATTTCAGATCGAAGCAGCTGTTCCGAGAGCAGTATCGTGGACCAGGTGCGTCTGCCCATTAGTCGCTGAGCCGGGGAGAAGGAATGACTGTGCGGTGGAGTGTTTCAGATGCTAAGGAGTGGCAACTAGATGTCTGGAGACCTTTTGAGGATACATTTTGCATCATTGAGAGCTGTTTCTGCTTTGCCATTGGTGCGAAACCAGTAGGGTGAGCACGTTACATGTTCGAAGTCAAAAGTCTGGGGCAACTTCTTGTATTCGTGAGATACAGTACCGCTCAGAACTAAACGAACATTGAACGCGCGTTCTTAACGCGAAGGGTTAAACGCGCGCACGCGTTTTGCTGCGTTAGACTGCGTTTCAACTTCGCGTTTTAACGCGTTGAAGTAAACGCATTAGTATGTATGAGCTTGGTTATTGTTTGCTTCTTTTGTTACTGTGTGAAAGGAAGTTAACGATCTTTCCTAAAGATAACATTCGGTATGAACATGATTTGTTTTCAAGGAGCAGACAAGTTTTAATTCTTTCGTACTGGCTGAATATAGCGACGGCTACTTTAAGACCATTTTGTTTTGTTTGTTTGGATTCATTCAACTTACGAATAAAATGATTTGCATTTCGAAAAATCAACAGATAAAGATAACGGGTTTTCAATTGACGCCGTGAAAAAAAAAAACCAACAGACAACATCGTGAGATTTATTTATTTTTTTTTCTAGATCTGATCGTTATCGCGTCTAGACACCTGGCAGCCGGGAAGTATTTTCAAAAACCTACATATCCAGCAGTCTGATAGAAATTTAACACAAAAAGTAATCCAATTCTTCTTGGAATAGTAGATCTTTGTTTGGAAATGTCAAGCGATTTTTATCTACATGTAAATGCCCGGCAGCCGGGTAAGGTCTTACTAGTAAATGGACTAAATGGGCGGCAGTGTGAAATTTTCACAGAATTTCCGCTGAAAAATTATTTCAAACTTTTTGATGGCCTTTGATGATTTTTTAGAAATGTAGACGTAAAGCGATTCGAAAAATTATGTTCGTTCGCAAGATGACGAAATATTCGAGCGTGGGCATACTATAAAATCGGCACGTGCTTGACACTTGAAAAAATTTATGCGTACATCGGCAGTTTAAGATATTTATCGAACTGCGACAAACAGCTTCATTCAAACCTGATGTGAAGATTCGAGCCAGTTCTTTACAATAGCCAAGCGATTCTAAAAGATATTGTGGATTTGTAGTAGAAGAATTTTCCAAGGTTGTTCATACCATAAAATGGCAAGGGTCTTTATCCGACTGCCGGTCACGTCCTCCAAAAAAACGATTAAAATGCCCGGCAGTCAAAATTGTCCACCGAATTTCCACAGAAAGTCTCCACGAAACGTATTGAGAGTATTTGATGTTTGTTCGGAAATGCAAAGCGATTGTACGCAATATTTTAAATTTGCAGTACAGGAATTCGCAGGAATTACAGGTGTATCCGAGCTTTTTGACTGCTGGGCATTTTGTCTTCTTGAGACCGTGACCAGCAGATCATGCAAGAATCGTGAACGTGGCGATGTTCGGAGAATTTGTCCACCACAAATCCAAAATAATTTTTACAGTCGCGTTGTATTCCAAACAAGCATCAAATACTCTCAAAACATTTCGACGACGCTTTCTGTGGGAATTCGGTCACTGTTTTTCAAAAAAGTTGACACGATGTTTGTTTTAATTCACACAACGTTGCTTCAAGTTTGACTCCCGCGGAGAAAGGAAACATCATGGTATCAAATATCGCTGAGCAGTGGCCATCATAATTTTCATTCAACGGGCTGCTTTTATTGCTTGAACGGAATGAAACTGATCGCCATTCAATAAGCGTTAACTTAAATTCTTTGGTGATTTACTTTAGAAGGTATAAGTAGGTTTTTTCCTCCTTGCGTAATTTACAGACTTTCTCCAGTTATGTCGCTTATCAGGCGCCGGGTTAATTGCAATCGTCTGGCTTTAATCTGTTTGTTCATTTTCTCACGATTTGCATATTTCCTAGCACTTCTCTATGTGATTACTTCCATCCGATACTGCGAAATTTTGAGTGTGAATGCCATGATGGGTTTGAGAACAGAGTTACATGTTCACAAGGCAACTTTAAATGACATGAGAAGGATTTTTCCTAGGTTGGTTGTCGGGCGCCGGGTTAACCGGTTAAAAGTGAAATCGTCGAGCTTTCGATCTGTTTAATTTTGTCGCGATTTGCATATCTCGTATCATTACTGCCATCCGATACAGCGAAATTTTCCCTGACTATGGATGCCACAATGGGTTTGAGAACAGAACTACGTTTTCACAAGGCAGATATGTTTTTTACGGCAGAAGACGGTTTTGTCTTTCTGCGGTAAGCGGAATAATCAACAAGGTGAACCAACAATAATTCGAAGATTAAAACTTGTGCCGCGTAATGCGGCAACATCATTAGGCGCCTTGTGGTAGCGTTACAAAGCGGTTCTTCGAAAGGTCAATTTTCACTGCGCTTGTAATTCGCTGTGTTTTCATTTGAATTTCGCTTTTGCATGGATTTACAAATCATGCATTTGTTTTGAACTGCAAGTCGTGCTTTGTTCGCCATAACAAAGCATCACAAAAGGAATATTGGTTATGAATAACAAAGGCTAACGCGTTGGCAAAAACGTGTGGCTCTTTTGCGTTGGGAATAACGCGTTGGCCATTTTAACGCGTTAGGGGTTCGTTGAGTACACGCGTTTTAGGTTCGCTTAGTTCTGAGCGGTACTGTACAAACTGTGGGCCATGGTCTGTAAGGCATCAAAGAGGGATGCCATGGCATGCGAAGTGGGCTTTAGTGTGGCTGATGATGGTGGTTGATAGGGTGTTGACTAGTTCATCCACCTAGTAGAAGTCCCTGTAGTGGTCGTAGTGGCACAGAATAAACTCTATGTTGCTTCATCTTGTATGGAGAATGGAGGATTATTTGTGCCAAATACAATATGAGCCACTGTATTGTATCGGATATACAATGTCGAGCCGCAGGCGAGACATTTTATATCCGATACAATACAGGCGCGAATATTGTATTGTACTTATGAAATGAAAAGCACGCTTTTATTTGCCCTCCGAAGGGAATTCGCACATTTTAGTATCCAGTACAATAGAGGCGTGAATACTGTATTGTACTTATGAAATGAAAAGCACGCTTTTATTTGCCCCCCGAAGGGAATTCGCACATTTTAGTATCCGGTACAATAGAGGTGCGAATATTGTATTGTGCTTATGAAATGAAAAGCATGCTTACATTTGCCCGCTGAAGGGAATTTCCTCGGGATGAACTGATCACGGAATTCTAAACTCATTCGCAAGTGATTGCCAACATGGACGGATCACGTTTTTGAAGGCTGAAAAATGCAGACGAAGAAGCAGCTTGGTTACAAGAGACCATTCCCCAAAATACAAGAAATAGTACAAAATGGAGCTTAAAGATATTCGAGTGGCAAGGTGCGCGCTCAAATAAAGTAGCGGCAAATGAGTCGCTGCGCTTTGGGTATGGGAAGGTGGACGAAGTGCAGGATTTAACTGTTGACATCGCACAAATGTCTCCTCTGTCTCTAAACTTCTGGATGACAAGTTCGTTGGAGAAATTGGAAATTGTTCAGGTGGTCGGTACCCTCCAAGATCACTGTATCAAATCGTCTGAGGGATTAATAGGCATGTCTGTAACATGAACTGTGAGGATGGAGTGAACATGTTAGCGAAGGGTGACCAAAGGTAAATGCATGAATTGTCTTTTTAAAACAGCACTCATGTAGATATTTCAGATAACCAATTTATTGTTTTGGTTCTTCCTTTAATTGCCAGGTTTACGACGTTTCACAATGCTTTAGATGCAGAGATGCGGGAAGCAAACAAACTTGGTGTTGCACAAGAAAGCAAAATGGCCGAAAGAAAAGAGATTACAGAAGAAGAGTCAAAGTTGTGGAAATTGAACTTGCTGGGAAAGACAACAGCTGAGTCTTTACTTCATACTGTCTATTTTTATAATGGAAAGTTATTTGGACTGCGCTCTAATGAACACCGCTTGTTACGAGTTAACAATTTCAAAATTGTAGATAACTTAATTATCTTTGACGAAAGTATGTCCAAAACATTTCATGGTGAGCTGAAAGATTTAAAGAAAGAACCTTGGCTCATAAAACACAAGTGCCACCACCCACAAAAAGGCCATAGTCCGTGTTTGCAATCTATCTATGCGTTGTACGTAGAATTAGTCAAAGACACTGCAGAGAGTATAGGAGCGTTTTATTTGAGGCCAAAGAGAGATGGAAGTTTTGGGTATGAGAAAAGTCCAGTTGGGTTAGGTACTCTAAATAAGATTTTGCCGGAGAAATTATGTGCCAGAGCTGGTTTGCCTCGAAAGACGTCTCATTGTTTACGTATAACCTGCGCTACAAGGCTTTTTCAGAATTCGGTCGAGGAAAAGATAGCAAGACAGCGAATGGGCCACAGTTCCAACGCCTTGTTTAAATACCAGTTGCCCAGTGAGGAACAATCTTATCAAGCAAGCAAAATTCTTGGCCCAAGCGTAGTTTCTACCAATGATTGTTATTCCAAAGTCGTATCGAACATGAATGAAGAGAAGGAAAAGGGGTCAGTGTTAGATGATGGGTGCTCAGAATTGTGGGATTTTGAATCAGATATTCCTGATGACACTCTAGCAAACATAATTTTACCATCCGCTTTGAGTTCATTTGATCCGGATATTTCAGATGAAATTTTAGCCAGTATTGATTTACCATTTTCTACAAGTTCTCTTCTCTCGGATTTGTCCGATGAAACTCAAGCAAGTTTAAGTTTGGCATCTGGTGTAGACAGTATTGTTACAAACGTTGCTTGTAATGCTACCTTTAACAACTGTAGTATAAACTTTATTTTGAACTCTAAGTAGAAACTGAGCACTGGTCTGAAATTAAAAAAACAGTTGTTTGTCTGTCGTTTTTGCATCCCTGTTTTGTTTTGATACAGAATGTTAATTAATCTATTAGTATTCTGTATGAAATTCATACAGAATACTTATTTCAGAACAATTTGTATTGGGTTTACAGTAATATTCATGTGACTCAAATTGCATTTTTGGATTGGCTTACTTCTTCATGAATTATTAATGAATTTTATAATGTTACAAGCAAAAAGAGAAAGACTGAATGAAAAAGTTTCATCCAATGTAAGCTTTCGCCAGAATCAAAGAAGCGAGCACTTTTATTAAGAACTGTGGAGTAGAAGAAAGAAAAGTGGCTGGTGAACAGGCAAGTGAAAGGATTCCTCAAGGTCTAGATGGTGTGTGCTCTGCACAAACAGCACAAGGTATCAAGTTGACAACACAGACACTAGAATGAATTTCTTGTACACAGAAACTTCACCACTTTTACAGTCTTGACCTGAAAGCATTGACAACTTTGGTTGTCGAGAATCTATTTGCTGAGATCAGGCAGGGAAACGAAATGTTGCTGGTTTTAGAGTTTGCCCATTGCTTTTTCTTCTGCAATGAGACAGCTTCATATACTACACTAATCCGTCTTCATACTATACCAAACAAGTTGGTTTCTTGTTGTTTGATCAATTTCCCTCCATGCCAAAGCTGTCAGAAATGCCTTAGTAACAAGACAACAGCAGGACCAAATGAGAACACGGAAGGTAGAGTTTGGGAAAAGTGTACGACAGCAAACTGTGTGAAGCATGACCACTAAGGATTCTGCAAGTGAAGAATGATCGCAGTTAATTTTCCAACGAAAGGATTCTGCTGGAACATTTCCAGTGAACAGTTATAAAACCAACACTTATGTCCAGAAATGCAGGCTAATGAGATTCAATGCATCTTATTAACCTGCACTTCTGGACATATCTGAAAACCAAAGCACACAATCTAAAGCCAGATGATTTTGCAAGACTTCCACAGACAGAAAAAGAGATTTCTTCTGACCAATCAAGCTCACCAGTAACAACCTGTTGGAAGCTATAAGAATGAAGATAATACAATTGTTCTTGATGATGATGTTTACCACTGTCTTCTACTGCAGTCCCTCGACATTGGTGACACTAGGAAAATTCCAAATTTCTTTTACTAATGGTCACTGACATTCAGTACAAACACAAAAGCCATTTACCACACTACTATCAATGACAGCATGCAGAGAATTTAGTTAACTTATCGGTTCTCCAAGCAAATGCACAAATTTGTGTAGTTTGTTTTTGGCATTCAAATGCAAGGTGAATTATGTGGCACTTACAAACCTAACAAGACTCTTGCTTGAAAAATGCTTAAAGAAAATTGTAAATCTCTTTTTCTGTCTGTGGAAGTCTTGCAAAATCATCTGGCTTTAGATTGTGTGCTTTGGTTTTCAGATATGTCCAGAAGTGCAGGTTAATAAGATGCATTGAATCTCATTAGCCTGCATTTCTGGACATAAGTGTTGGTTTTATAACTGTTCACTGGAAATGTTCCAGCAGAATCCTTTCGTTGGAAAATTAACTGCGATCATTCTTCACTTGCAGAATCCTTAGTGGTCATGCTTCACACAGTTTGCTGTCGTACACTTTTCCCAAACTCTACCTTCCGTGTTCTCATTTGGTCCTGCTGTTGTCTTGTTACTAAGGCATTTCTGACAGCTTTGGCATGGAGGGAAATTGATCAAACAACAAGAAACCAACTTGTTTGGTATAGTATGAAGACGGATTAGTGTAGTATATGAAGCTGTCTCATTGCAGAAGAAAAAGCAATGGGCAAACTCTAAAACCAGCAACATTTCGTTTCCCTGCCTGATCTCAGCAAATAGATTCTCGACAACCAAAGTTGTCAATGCTTTCAGGTCAAGACTGTAAAAGTGGTGAAGTTTCTGTGTACAAGAAATTCATTCTAGTGTCTGTGTTGTCAACTTGATACCTTGTGCTGTTTGTGCAGAGCACACACCATCTAGACCTTGAGGAATCCTTTCACTTGCCTGTTCACCAGCCACTTTTCTTTCTTCTACTTCACAGTTCTTAACAAAAGTGCTCGCTTCTTTGATTCTGGCAAAAGCTTACATTGGATGAAACTTTTTCATTCAGTCTTTCACTTTTTGCTTGTAACATTATAAAATTCATTAATAATTCATGAAGAAGTAAGCCAATCCAAAAATGCAATTTGAGTCACATGAATATTACTGTAAACCCAATACAAATTGTTCTCAAATAAGTATTCTGTATGAATTTTATACAGAATACTAATAGATTAATTAACATTCTGTATCAAAACAAAACATGGATGCAAAAATGACAGACAAACAACTGTTTTTTTAATTTCAGACCAGTGCTCAGTGCTACTTAGAGTTCAAAATAAAGTTTATACTACAGTTGTTAAAGGTAGCATTACAAGCAACGTTTGTAACAATACTGTCTACACCAGATGCCAAACTTAAACTTGCTTGAGTTTCATCGAACAAATCCGAGAGAAGAGAACTTGTAGAAAATGGTAAATCAATACTGGCTAAAATTTCATCTGAAATATCCGGATCAAATGAACTCAAAGCGGATGGTAAAATTATGTTTGCTAGAGTGTCATCAGGAATATCTGATTCAAAATACCACAATTCTGAGCACCCATCAGCTAACACTGACCCCTTTTCCTTCTCTTCATTCATGTTCGATACGACTTTGGAATAACAATCATCGGTAGAAACTACGCTTGGGCCAAGAATTTTGCTTGCTGGATAAGATTGTTCCTCACTGGGCAACTGGTATTTAAACAAGGCGTTGGAACTGTGGCCCATTCGCTGCCTTGCTATCTTTGCTCGACCGAATTCTGAAAAAGCCTTGTAGCGCAGGTTATACGTAAACAATGAGACGTCTTTCGAGGCAAACCAGCTCTGGCACATAATTTCTCCGGCAAAATCTTATTTAGAGTACCTAACCCAACTGGACTTTTCTCATACCCAAAACTTCCATCTCTCTTTGGCCTCAAATAAAACGTTCCTATACTCTCTGCAGTGTCTTTGACTAATTCTACGTACAGCGCATACAGTACCGCTCAGAACTAAGCCAACCTAAAACGCGTGTACTCAACGAACCCCTAACGCGTTAAAATTGCCAACGCGTTATTGCCAACGCAAAAGGGCCACGCGTTTTTGCCAACGCGTTAGCCTTTGTTATTCATAACCAATATTCCTTTTGTGATGCTTTGTTATGGCGAACAAAGCACGACTTGCAGTTCAAAACAAATGCATGATTTGTAAATCCATGCAAAAGCGAAATTCAAATAAAAACACAGAGAATTACAAGCGCAGTGAAAAATTTGACCTTTCGAAGAACCGCTTTGTAACGCTTCCACTGAAATAAGGCGCCTAATGATGTTGCAGCATTACGCGGCACAAGTTTTAATCTTCGAATTATTGTTGGTTCACCATGTTGATTATTCTGCTTACCGCAGAAAGACAAAACTGTCTTCTGCCGTAACTTGAAAAACATCTCTGCCTTGTGAAAACGTAATTCTGTTCTCAAACCCATTGTGGCATATCCGTAGTCAGCAAAAATTTCGCCGTATCGGATGGCAGTAATGATAAGGGATATGCAAATCGCGACAAAATTAAAACAGATCAAAAGCTAGACGATTTCACTTTTAACCGGTTAACCCGGCGCCTGATAACCGACCTAGGAAAAATCCTTCTCATGTCATTTAAAGTTGCCTTGTGAAAATGTAACTCTGTTCTCAAACCCATCATGGTATTCATACTCGACAAAAATTTCGCTGTATCGGATGGAAGTAATCACAGAGAGAAGTGCTAGGAAATACGCAAATCGCGACAAAATGAACAACAGATTGAAAGCCAGACGACTGCAATTAACCCGGCGCCTGATAAGCGATATGACTGGAGAAAGTCTGTAAATTACGCAAGGAGGAAAAAACCTACTTATACCTTCTAAGGTAAATCACCAAAGAATTTAAGTTAACGCTTATTGAATGGCGATCAGTTTCATTCACTTCAAGCAATAAAAGCAGCCCGTTGAATGAAAATAATGATGGCCACTGCACAGCGATATTTGATACCATGATGTTTCCTTTCTCCACGGGAGTCAAACTTGAAGCAACGTTGTGTGAATTAAAACAAATATTGTGTCGAGTTTTTAGAACAACCGTGACCGAATTCCCACAGAAAGCGTCGTCGAAAGGTTTTGAGCGTATTTGATGCTTGTTTGGAATACAACGCAACTGTAAAAATTATTTTGGATTTGTGGTGGACAAATTCCCCGAACATCGCCACGTTCACGATTCTTGCGTGATCCGCCAGTCACGGTCTCAAGAAGACAAATTGCCTAGCATTCAAAAAGGTCGGATACACCTGTAATTCCTGCGAATTCCTCTACTGCAAATCCAAACTATTGCGTACAATTGCTTTGCATTTCCGAACAAACATCAAATACTCTCAATACGTTTCGTGGAGACTTTCTGTGGAAATTCGGTGGACAATTTTGACTGCCGGGCATTTTAATAGTTTTTTTTGAGGACGTGACCGGCAGTCGGATAAAGACCCTTGCGATTTTATGGTATGAACAACCTTGGAAAATTCTTCTACTACAAATCCAAAATAACTTTTAGAATCGCTTGGCTATTCTCAAGAAACCTCGAATCTTCTCATCAGGTTTTAATGACGCTGTTTGCCGCAGTTCGATAAATATCTTAAACAGCCGATGTACGCATACATTTTTCTTAGTGTCAAGCACGTGCCAATTTTATAGTATGCCCACGCTCGAATATTTCGTCATCTTGTGAACGAACATAATTTTTTGAATCGCATTACGTCTACATTTTGTAAAAAATTATCAAAGACTGCTGGATATGTAAGTTTTTGAAAATACTTCCCGGCTGCCAGGTGTCTAGACGCGATAGCGATCAGATCTTGAAAAGAATATAAATCTCACGATGTTGTCTGTTTGTTTTTTTCACGCCGTCAATTGAAAACCCGTTATTTTTATCTGTTGATTTTTCGAAATGCAAATCATTTTATTCGTAAGTTGAATGAATCCAAACAAACAAAACAAAATGGTCTGAAAGTAACCGTCGCTATATTCAGCCGGCACGAAAGAATTAAAACTTGTCTGCTCCTTGAAAACAAATCATGTTCATGCCGAATGTTACCTTAAGGAAAGATCGTTAACTTCCTTTCACACAGTAACAAAAGAAGCAAACAATAACCAAGCTCATACATACTAATGCGTTTACTTCAACGCGTTATAACGCGAAGTTGAAACGCAGTCTAACGCAGCAAAACGCATGCGCGCGTTTAACCCTTCGCGTTAAGAACGTGCGTTCGATGTTCGTTTAGTTCTGAGCGGTACTGTAGATAGATTGCAAGCACGGACTATGGCCTTTTTGTGGGTGGTGGCACTTGTGTCTTATGAGCCAAGGTTCTTTCTTTAAATCTTTCAGCCCACCATGAAATGTTTTGGACATACTTTCGTCAAAGATAATTAAGTTATTTACAATTTTGAAATTGATAACTCGTAACAAGCGGTGTTCATTAGAGCGCAGTCCAAATAACGTTCCATTATAAAAATAGACGGTATGAAGTAAAGACTCAGCTGTTGTCTTTCCCAGCAAGTTCAATTTCCGCAACTTCGACTCATCTTCTGTAATCTCTTTTTTTTCGGCCATTTTGCTTTCTTGTGCAACACCAAGTTTGTTTGCTTCCCGCATCTCTGCATCTAAAGCATTGCGAAACGTCGTAAACCTGGCAATTAAAGGAAGAACCAAAACAATAAATTGGTTATCTGAAATATCTACATGAGTGCTGTTTTAAAAAGACAATTCATGCATTTACCTTTGGTCACCCTTTGCTAACATGTTCACTCCATCCTCACCGTTCATGTTACAGACATGCCTATTAATCCCACAGACGATTTGATACAGTGATCTTGGAGGGTACCGACCACCTGAACGATTTCCAATTTCTCCAACGAACTTGTCATCCAGAAGTTTAAAGACAGAGGAGACATTTGTGCGATATCAACAGTTAAATCCTGCACTTCGTCCACCTTCCCATACTCAAAGCCCAGCGACTCATTTGCCGCTACTTTATTTGAGCGAGCACCTTGCCACTCCTCGAATATCTTTAAGCTCCATTTTATACTATTTCTTGTATTTTGGGGAATGGTCTCTCGCAACCAAGCTGCTTCTTCGTCTGCATTTTTCAGCCTTCAAAAACGTGATCCGTCCATGTTGGCAATCACTTGCGAATGAGTTTAGAATTCCGTGATCAGTTCATCCCGAGGAAATTCCCTTCAGCGGGCAAATGTAAGCGTGCTTTTCATTTCATAAGCACAATACAATATTCGCACCTCTATTGTACCGGATACTAAAATGTGCGAATTCCCTTCGGGGGGCAAATAAAAGCGTGCTTTTCATTTCATAAGTACAATACAGTATTCACGCCTCTATTGTACTGGATACTAAAATGTGCGAATTCTCTTCGGGGGGCAAATAAAAGCGTGCTTTTCATTTCATAAGTACAATACAATATTCGCGCCCGTATTGCCTGCGGCTCGACATTGTATATCCGATACAATACAGTCGCTCATATTGTATTTGGCACAAATAATCCTCCATTCTCCATACAAGATGAAGCAACATAGAGTTTATTCTGTGCCACTACGACCACTACAGGGACTTCTACTAGGTGGATGAACTAGTCAACACCTTATCAACCACCATCATCAGCCACGCTAAAGCCCACTTTGCATGCCATGGCATCCCTCTTTGATGCCTTACAGACCATGGCCCACAGTTTGTATCTCACGAATACAAGAAGTTGCCCCAGACTTTTGACTTCGAACATGTAACGTGCTCACCCTACTGGTTTTGCACCAATGGCAAAGCAGAAACAGCTGTCAATGATGCAAAATGTATCCTCAAAAGGTCTCCAGACATCTAGTTGCCACTCCTTAGCATCTGAAACACTCCACCGCACAGTCATTCCTTCTCCCCGGCTCAGCGACTAATGGGCAGACGCACCTGGTTCACGATACTGCTCTCGGAACAGCTGCTTCGATCTGAAATTGCACATCCCTCCACAGTCTCCTCTGAACTTAACTGCCCCAAGATAGCATCCAAAGCTCAGTGTGACAAGCATACACAGGCTCTGTTGATGCCGCTCCCACTGGGATCTCCTGTTTCTGCAAAACCTCAACCATCTCAAAGGGGGAACCCTTAGATTTATAGGCAGATTATCAACAGTACAGCTGCCCGCTCCTACAGCATCAATATGGGCAATTTCGTGCTCTGCTGCAACTGGGCCCAGTTGCATGCAGCCGCCTCACCTGAACACACTCCCATGCAACCTCCCCACCCCCACTGATGCAGCCCTCAGTACCAACCCCCCAGAATGCCAACCCACAAAGCAACTGCCAGCAATACTGCCTCAGCTCGAATGACCCATGACCCATGACCCCACCACCCCCTCAGCTGCAATCACAGTGCCAACAGATAAGCGAAAATCCACCAGTCCAAGATGATCAACAAATTACCAAGTCCAGACAGGTAGTACCCCAACTACAAAAGTTCAAGAACTTTGTTCCCTCTTAGGAGAACACTGAAAAACAAGAAACTCATGAAAGAGCACACCTTTTATTGCCAGCAGCATTTTTTTCATTATTTTTTGCTCTTTTTTCTGAGATAGGTGGATGTCATGTTATATCATGTTTCTGTTTCTGTTGTACTGGCATATGACTGTTTTGTAATCCAACATTCCCAGATGAAGGCGTGCTTCAGCGTGTGCAATAAATTGTGTTCAACATGGACATCTCGTCTCTTTTTCTCATTGCATAACAAGAGGAGTTGTACTACTTAAAACAACTTCTGGTAAGGATCTGTATTCATGTGAGTGCTGAACAGCTCATTTTATCTGTCAGTACTGAAGTTAAAGTTTGAAGACTTCTCAGATCCGAAAGCCGGTATGTTGTCCAGAAAACTGGTGTACTCCTGGATAATGGTGCCACAGTCACTTTCTTTGATGCTTCTGACACTCACAAGCTGCATTACAACCTTTTTAAACCTGGATTTGCAGTGGCCTACATTAGAAGCCACTTCCCTGGGATTCAATGCAGTTACTCCAGCAGAGTCTTTTTCTGCCTTCTTACTTAGGAAACCAATGTCAATCTTTTTGTACTTGGGACATGGATGCTTTTGTCAGTGACATCAAGTTTGACAAGGATGTCAGCAGTTGAAGCTTCTGACAGAACTTCTCTCTTTACGAACCTCCGCATTAATGACCTGATAATGTTACAAAGTTCACTAGAAAGGGTATCAGTGGCTTGTCACTTTGAAGGGTAGCCAAAAATGGTTGAATTTGCCCTGCTACACATGTGAAAACTGATAATTTAGCTCTAATTAGTTTGTCTTTGGAAGCCTCAACAACTGTTTCATATGATTTGTTTCCTGGTTTGGTAATTTCCTTCGATTCAGAAGCTTTCACACACTTGAGAATGTCCTCCCACAGGTCAAGAGTTTTTTCAAAAACAGTCTCATTCTCCAGCCATCTATGATTCAAAAACTTGAGGGGCAACCTAGTGCTGACAGAAACCTTTGAGAAATCTTCCCACCTTGCTGGGGAATCTTTAAAAAGGTAAGAAAGACTTGACAGCAATGCTTCCACTTTCCACTCTGTGGCAGTTGCTCCAGTTTTGAGGCTATTTTGAGCAATATGGAGTCCACATGACCCTATGTTGATCAAAATGGTTTCATAATCATCAGCTGGGGCCATCCATGCTTATTTGTTCTAGGTTACAAATAGGAAGACCGCTGTTCACTGCAGTCTCCTCAAAATGCTGGACCATATCTTTAGCAGCTGTGTGACCCAAAAATTGTGAACCAAAGTAATGTATGACAACTTTTTCACCCTCCCTGAAACGAATGTGAATGTCAATTTGCTTTGCTTGACATTTCTTGTTTAAACTCTCACCAAAAGAATCTCAAATACCCTTTTACAGCCTTCATCAGCATTTCCTTAAATTGTTCAGCTAAACCAAAAACACAGAGATAGGATGTTACAACTCATGTACATAACTGCTGATCAATCTGGTGTCGGCTCACATAGTGGCTCGTGTTCGTCTGTGCCTTTTTTACACAATTCATTTTAGGTTTTTTTTTTACAAAATGAGGATTAAAATGGAAGACGACCCTAATCTTCTTCTTCAGATTCTATGATGGGGAAAATTCAAGGACTTTTCAAGACCTGATAGTGGAATTCAAGTAATATATCAAAAACTCGTGCTTCGTGTCTCATCAGGGGTTCCAAACACCGAGAAAGCAATGAAAGCACAAGGCCACAGGCCGAGTGCTTTTATTGTTTCGAGGTGTTTGGAACCCCTGATGAAACACGAAGCACGAGTTTTTGATGTGGCTTCTCAAATGAAACAATAGGAAATTATGCAGTGACATGTTTTCGCAAACGAAACAATAAGAAATTATGCAGTGTTAAATATTTCCCCTTTTCTGAAAGAACACATTTGTATGCATGATTCATTAGCGTCCAACCACGAGTGAGGAAGGAGTGGCACGGTGTAGTAGCCAAAACTGGTTTACGAAGAAGAGAATTAAGTCAAGAAAGTCGTATTCCCCATCATCAAGGTATAAAACAAATACGCGTTAACTATTTTAACGAATAGCGAATTAATCTGGTAAAGAAAAATATCCATTCCTTCAGGAGGTTCGTTCAGATATTACCTGATTTACATTAGGTTTCAAAGTGCTGGACTTACATATTAAGGAAATGGTTATGCTTGAGTCTGAATTGTTGGCAAAGAAAATTTGTCATTGAATTGGAGCAAAACGTAGGTAAAAAGATATCCACCGAAAACTGTTTATGGAACAGTATTTAGTATTGGATGCTATGTGTACTTAAAA
This sequence comes from Platygyra sinensis, assembly GCA_019787425.1. Lineage (NCBI taxonomy): Eukaryota > Metazoa > Cnidaria > Anthozoa > Scleractinia > Merulinidae > Platygyra > Platygyra sinensis. The sequence continues at coordinate 8,458 of JAHPZR010053369.1, read as the reverse complement.
CAGTTGTAATTTCCAATTTCATGAGTTTAATTGTTAAAATTATTTTATTAAAATCCAAGTTCCCAAGGATGCTAATTTTTTTAAATTCTGTTCTTATGCTTAATTTCTTTTGTTTTGATGCGTGACTCTTGATATCCAATGAGGAATCAGATGAAAGCAACGTGTGGTTTGGATACGATATCCAAAACACTTGTGGTTTTCATCTAGGTTTTCATTGGGTATCAAAACTTATGCACGTGACAAATTTAGCCATTTGTTATTGACTATCAAACTTATGAATTATTAATGAGTTTGAGAAGGACTTTTCAAGGATTTTTAGTAATCAAGGACTTTTTACGGACTTGCTATCAAATGCAAGGACTTTTCAAGACTGTGCGAACCCTGTTTTCTGATGACAAAGAATCAGAATGGCTGGTCAGTATTAATCCAAGTTTATTAGATAAATTGAAGCAAAGCAGCTTCTGTATTTACTCTTGTATAAGTTGAACTTTTATATAAGGCGACCCCTCATTTTCCAGGTCAAAAATCAGATTTTTGATCATTTATGGTTAAAGAAATAAAATTCAGACCAATAAAAATTTCTAAAAACGCCAATCTTTTCTTGCTGAGAATGTATTGAAAACACGGTGAATTAAAAAAAGCAGAGGTGTAACTGTACGCTGTGAAGTTTATCAAGACTTATTTAATCACGATTTTAAACACATACGAGCTCTTCGATTTACTAGCGAAATATTTTACGATATTTGGGAGTAAATTGCATTGCATTTAACTAACCTTGATCTCGATGTTGTGTTTAAAAGGAGATTTAGATAAAGACCAAAGGAACGCCAAAGAGCTTCGAAAGCTCGCTCAATAACAACACTGAAAACTAAAAAACTCAACTACAATTGGAACTGGTTTTGTAAGCTCAGTTTTCCGAATGCACTTCAGGCAATTGTTATGCTAATTTCTTGGACTGCTTTGTCAGGTCTTTGTGTATGACTTGTGTATAAGTTGAGGGCGATTTTTTGGTTGTAAAAGGTCAACTTATACATGAGTAAATACGGTAGATGACAGTGAAATTTCATCACTTATTGAAGAAAACAGAAACAGCAACACAACAGAGATGAAAACTGACCTCAATGTTTGGACTCACTAGTGCAACTCCATAAATGAGAGAAGGCCAATGGAGGATGTTCCTCCTGAGGGACTGAACAGTCCCCTTGCCCATTTTTCATCAAAGTCAGAAAACAGTTGGAGTCGACAACTTTAACTTTAACCCCCCTCTACAACAACACAGAAATGATTACATTATTTCTTGCACCAATTCTGTTCTGCTTAGCATACTTCTGTCATGCATTTATTGTAAATAAATATCTGCAAAAATTAGCTCGCATGGACATAACAGTTTGGCATGTTGGTTTATAAATTTCTCATTAGACATTTTGTTGTGTAGTATTGCTGAGAATTTTTACTTGTTGTTTGTATTTTGACTCGCCCTACAGGCTCATTAAAATACAGCAGAACTCGTAAAATGCTCAGCAATACTACACAACAAAATGTCTAAAGAGATATATATATTGTATTTTATTGTATAGACACAAGTGTTTTACTGGAAAATACACCACTCACAAAATTCATACGACACTACATCTGGGACTGGAGTGGCATATTTTTCATATCCTCACTGGTGAAAATAAGATATAGATTTAGGCCAGCCTAAAAGCATAGCTCCTTGGCCGGGTTGTTCAGTGCCCGATTGAGCTAACCCAGGAAAAGGTAGAATGTTGATTTGAGTTTTGTAACTTTGCGGTGAGGTTTTCTGTTTTCTGTTTGACTTTCTGTTTTGAGTTTTATAATCACCATATACTCAAAACAAAGCAGTAAAAAACATTTGTATAGAAGAAAAAGTTATAATTTGACTAAATTTTAATCCTGGGCTAGCGTTAACAGGCTTCCGAACAACCCTGCCCTGTTTTCAACAGGTAAACCTGACATGAGCCTGTGATCCAATCAAAAACCAGCACTTGGTCAGCAGTCAACTTCAAAAAATACGTGACCTCAATGAGCTGTACACTTGAGCCTACGATATGGTCATGTGATACTGGTCAGCAGATACCTTGTTTTGACAGGTGTCAATTGATCATAACATCGATTTGCAATATCAAAGAAGTACTTGGTAAACCAAGGCTGCATGTTTCTGTCAACCTCTTATTTCAATCAATCAATCAATCAAAGACTTTATTTTACTTCGAATTAGTTGATAGCAAATTGCTAATATCTCCGAAGAAAATAAATCTATAAAATAATTAAAGTAATCAAAAAAAAAAATGAAATAAATTACATAAAAATAAATTATAAATATTATGTACAAGTAATTTTAAGAATTATAATATTGGTCACAAAAAGAACAGCATTCACTTTCCAGATGGACAGTTTGAAGTGCACTTTTGAAGGCAGCAAGAGAAGTGGATACACGGACATTATCTGGCAATGAGTTCCATAATTTGCTGGCATGATATCGAAATGAGTGAAGACCATAATTTGTTGTATTTACATGTGGAATAATCAGTCTACGTTTGCCTCGTAAACCAATGCTGATTTGGCGCTCGGTAAAAAGATCAGAGATATAACTAGGTGCAGCATTATTTAATGCTAAAAAAACTAATATAAGCATATCATTTATCCGACGTGCTCTTAGACTGGGCTGATTAATTTCTTGTAATAATTGTTCATAGGAGTTATCAAAATCATTAAAGACGAAACGAAGAATAGATTCATTAAGTTTCTCAATCATGTCAGCATTTCGCTTGCCACAGTGGAACCAGACGGTGGAACAGTAAGTTAAGTGTGGAAGAAAATAAGCCAGATACAGCTTCTTCTTGGCATGAGTAGGGATGAAATGTTTATAACGTTTCAGAACTTGCAACTTGCGGCTAACCTTTCTGACAGTCTCCTTAACATGAACATTGAAATTAAGATCTCTATCGATATTGACACCAAGAAGTTGTATTGTATTGGCAATATCAATTTCAATACCATTAAGTGAAACATGGAGATCGTTGGCATTAATTCCAAACCATGTAGAGAGACATTTGCTTGGATTAGCTGTCATACCGTTTGCCTGAAACCAATCAGATACTAAAGTCAGATCACTTTGCAGAGTGGTCTGAGTTGTGACTGGGTCCAGTCCATGGAGAAAAAGTTGAGTATCATCAGCATAAGAATTAATTTTAGAGTTGGTCGGCAAGAGTAACAAATCATTAAGAAAGATATTAAATAATAAGGGTCCGAGAACAGACCCTTGAGGCACGCCTTTACAAAGAGATAACCAGGTAGAGTGGGCATCGCCAATCTTTACCCTCTGAAATCGATTTCCCAAGTAGCTTGCTAGAAATTTAACACTGTTCTCTGAAAGGCCATATGCTTTGAGCTTTGATAACAATAACTCATGGGGAAGGCAGTCAAATGCCTTCGAGAGATCAATGCCTACCATGGCTGCATGCTCCTTACTGTCTAAAGCAGTCCTTAGTTCCTCAAGCAGACGTAGTAGCGCAGTCTGGCAGCTATAGTGTTTACGATATGCTGATAAATAAGGTGACAATTTATCCTGAAAGTAATCACAAAGTTGCATAGAGAGAATACGCTCGAAAATATTGTTGAATGCAACTAGCACAGTAATTGGTCGATAATTAGATTTTAGATTTTCATCTCCCTTCTTAAAAACAGGTGTCACTTGTCCATACTTCCAGGGAGTAGGATTATGGCCGCCATGTTGCACAACTCCGCTGTCGCTGTAGTGCGTACACGCCCAAGAGCAATGCTGCTGGAACTAACCCTGAGAAAATCAACTCATGGGTTTCCTTTTCTTTCCTATATGAGTATGGGGCTCTGCTTGGCTGCCCTTCGGGCTGCCGGAGCTTCGCTATTAATGATTTCACTGATATCAAGTTTGTCTCTTAAGTTGTACTGAAATTTGTTGGTGTATGATCGAAAGATCATCAGGTTTTCCTCAAAAGTCTCCAGCAATCTTTGGAAATCCTCGAAAAATGTTTGGGAACATTGGTCTGGCCTTTGGAACAATTTTGGAAAATCTTTGGAAAATCGTCAAAAACACGATCATCAGTATGTCTACATAACAAAAAAAAACATTACTCTTAGCTTGAATATATGAATTTTCTCTTCTCTTGTGAAGAACAGTATCTCACTCATTTGCTGTGCTCAGTTGTGAGATATTGTTCTTACCACTTGCATTTTAAATTCATATCTTCTCACCACCGTGTAATATCCTCTATACATTAATTTTGAATAGGGTCCTTCCGATGTTCTTGGATGCGCGTTCCTGAGAACTAGAAACAAACATGTAAATGAGCCTTAGAGGACCTCATGCAGGGAAAATGAAAAATATAAATGGATGTACCACATGTAATGTGTAAATTTCCGTTATTTTTCCAAAAGTTATGGTGAATTTGTAGCAAACTGCTTGAACAGTTCAATGAATTGTCCAGATCATTCCATTTTCTGCTTCCCCTCTGAACAGGGTTCTACAAGGCTCAGGAAGAGCTGTTGTTGACAAAATAATCCAAATTCTGAGATCAATACACCCTCAGATTTGCAGTGCACATTTCAAGGCTTCCTCCAACAAAAATTCCCTTGGCAGGAGAAGAGAAATTATAGCAGGTGAATTGCCAAAGTATTTTAATCCCTTAACAAACATAGGCAATTTGCTACCAACCCTAGCTAAATAACTGCTATTGCCTTGTGAGCCAAGAAGCACAAGAAGTTTGTAGCTTTGATCAATTAGTCAGTCAGTTTATGTAATTGGTTAATATCACATGTGAAAAAATATCTTGAGACCCAGGAATTATCCAGCACACTGTTCAAGTACTTTTGGTGAGAGAGTTACTTCAAGAAAATGTTTCTTAGCTTCTCGAGCATTTCTTTCCACGATGCACTGTCAAACTTGACATTGGCAATCAATATTCCTTTGAAGGTATAGATAACTAGATCACAGCAATGAATCCCTGTTATTCCCATCAGACCCTGAATTTGATAGTTCCATTTTGTTTTTTTTTAAGTTTATATTTGTGACCTGGAAAGCGAAAACGGACACTAACGCTTTACCGTTTAACGGTAGAAACTGTTTACTATCCGTTTAGCATCCGTTTAAAATGGATCATGTAAAGCGCTTTTTCTTATCCATTTATAAACATGTAGTAATCGTTTAACGATTTGGGCAAAACATTTGAACGGTTTTCTCATCCGTTTATTTTAGACTTCTATCCGTTAAACATTCTGAGGAAAGTGTTTTAACACTTTTGTCATCCGTTTACAGGAATGTAGCATGCGTTTAATTAACGGTAATTCTAGGCAAAACGTTAAAAACGGTTTCCATACAGGGAGCAGAGGAGTCCTATTTGACGGGATGTGATTTCAACAGACTCGTAACACAATTGCATGTTTACAGTTAGATCACGTACAGTGATTTGAATCAACAACAGATCGCTTCGCGCTACAATTGTACGGTGAATTCAACTGGAAATACCGTCCAATACAGTAGGACTCCTCTGCTCCCTGTGGTTTCCAAACTTCATACAATGAAGCTCTTAAGCAAACATTTAAATTGACTAACCGGGAAGATTGAATAGTCCGTGTTTTAAAAATTATCAAGACCGACGTTGACTCGCGCACGATTCAAATTCAACGCTTGCCACGATGGAATTCAAAACATTCCTTCGTTCGGATCAGTTCACTCTTGAGCAAAAAACATCATTTCTTTGTTCTAATGGCTCCTCAACAGGAATGGAAAAATGAGCAGAGAAAATGAACGGAGCTGCAGATCAGTTTTCAGTTCCAGTGTGTATGATCGAGGTGGCAGCAGCTGACTGCAGTTTATGATGAATCTCGCATTCGTTTCAGGGCAAAACTTTGCAGCGAACAGTTTATCATGTTTTATTATTACTAGTTTTCAGTTAAAAGAAAAGTACCTTCCATTTGAAGCTCTCAACCACACGCTAAGATAACGTTTCTGTTTGGCAATAATCGCCAAATAATTTTCGAGAAATGCATCTTTCCAAGCGACCAGCGTCCCCAGCCAATGAGGTAACACAGTCACACTGTCTGCTCCACGCTGATTGGATGCATTGTTTAGCATCATCCAATCAGCGTGAAGTAACAGCATCACTCCCGATGAGCTTTCAGAATGTCACAAACAGTAGGTCAGCGTAAAATGATTTTCAAGGAGCATTTAAACATCTAACAAGCAGTTTTGTCAGTTTAACGGAGGATCATTTCATTGAATATCAAAACTGCGTGGTACAATATATCTTGTTGTCGTAAATAATCGTGACTTTATGCGGTCGTGGTCAACGGCCGTGAATACTCGGTGAAAGGTTTTTGCACGAGTGAACAGTTCATTGTGTCGACCTCGGTACGTGTTTTAAAACAGAAAAGTTTTTAAGCCCATTAGCCTTTGGCAAAATACTATAATCTAGACAACTTGTTTTCATAATTATGCTTTTTGTGATTTCTTTGCGGCATAATCAGAAGAGTTAGTATACTTTTGCTGAGTGCAAACACTTGAAAGAATTATGATCCTCGGTCGCCCACAATGCATAAGCTAACAGATCAGCAAAGCGTGTGCTTCGCATGTCGAGTTATTTTGCTAGTAATTTTACTGGTTATCTGCATTGCTGCTGCGGTAAAACTTGTCCCTGAATTGTTAAGATTTAAAAGTTCACCCGAACTTCCGTGATTTTGCATCGCAAGAACTTCTTGAAGTTTTATAATTCAAAAATGAAGCGTGACATTCTTAGTTTGCTCACTCCTTGTGATCGCTCGTTTCTCAAACAAAGCGGTTTTTAATAGGATTCCGAACAGTGATTTTCGGCTATCTAGTGTTTGATTATTTACAACCGTGAAACGCTGTGAGCTATCCGTTTAACAATTTCGTTTACTGATTAACGTTTCCCTTTATCCGTTTAACGTTTTCAGAATTTCATTTATGATTTTTCTGAAACCATTTAACGTTTCCCTCGATCCGTTTATGGATTTTGTCAAACCATTTAACGCTTTTGGTTTTCCATTTAAACGGAAAGAGAAACCGTTTAAACACTTGTATTAATCGTTTGCCAACCGTTTACAATCCGTTTATTTTCACCAGTTTAATGGAAAACCGTTAGTGTCCGTTTTCGCCTTCCAGGTCACATTTGTCACCAACAAACATAAGCTTCTCCTTAGCTGCAACCTGTGAAGGGAGATTTCTGTTTGCTTACATGCTCTTATTTGAATTAACTTCTTCTGACAGCACTCACAAATCCTTTCACCATGAGGACTGACTCCCAGGAAGAGCCATAGTGTGCTTGTGTTTATTATGAGTCCACTTTTTTCAATCGACTAGTTGTCATGATTTCTCATTTGTTTTTTTAATACAGAGATCAAGTACTTTCTTTTCTTTTTCATGACCCCATGTTAACTGTTTTGGCACTGTATCTTCAGATATTAGACAGTAATTCCTAAGATGCTTAACAGCATTTCTCCTGTTGGTGCTCTCTCTGAGGTGCCACACAGAGTAAAAATGAGAAAGTCATAATTCTTCCTGCCCTTTTGGTCGAACAAAAATTGGGACTGGGATTGATTGACAGTCTTTGTTGATCATTTTTGCTTGCTTTTCATTAAACAAAATAGTCTCAAGGAATTCAATTGCAAAATTCTTTAGAGACTGTAGTTGTCACTTTTTCAATGTTAACAGAAACAAACACTAGAATAATCACTCACTGAATAAAGATCAACACTTTGTACACTTGTTTGCTGACATTTAAATCATTGCTTATCAAAGCCCTGATTTCTTCCTCTGTTTGTCCTAGTTCTTTGGCTGAATGTAAGAAAGACAGAGCTGAACAGGGTCTGGAAGGGTATTCTCGGGATGTGGGATTTGTAATGGTTTCACTCAAGTTAGAAATGAAAGTCTCGCTCCCGAGTTGTTACACGCGTAGTCGAAAAGACCGAGCCAATATAGGTTTACGATTCCTTTAATTGTTCCTTTGTATCCCTATTCTTCAGTGTGGCCTCAGGGCACTTATCGAAGCAGTCAACTGAAATGTTACATTAAGAAAATCACCTAAATATTCGTTTCTTTCATGACAAAAGGATCGCTAAACTAAGCGCACGTGATACATAGAAAACAGCTCAAAACACTCAAAATCTAGCGAAATCTATAACTTAAGAATAACAAATTCTCATAACATTGTACCGTTAAACAGAGTAAATTGTTGCTTACCAACGTTCGCGGGTCTTGATTTCAAAAGAGAATTTCGCTCTAACTTGTCTTCTAGTAGATCTTGATCTCAAGGGGTCTTAGGTAGAACTGAAACGCGAGCTATGAGCTATGCCTATCTTTAATGCGGTAATCACGGCGGTATCGTAAATCAAACCACAAATATTTCGCGACTTAACTCGTTTCTATCGGAAGCGGTTACAG
>JAHPZR010053368.1:15000-21732 GCA_019787425.1 Platygyra sinensis | reverse complement strand
TTACGGCACTCAGTTGCCGGAAAACTGTTCTGTCATAGGAGAATCAGATAGTGGGGCGTACAAGTGCTTTCCGATTTTACCAAATGTCATACATGACTGTGCCGTGCATTCCGTGGTTCCTGCACTGAATGTAAGGCTACTTCTACAAGCCCTGTGTCTGTTTCTAGGTACCCAATAATGGCGGTTTCAATCGATGTTCGTAATCTCTAATTACTGGAGCAGCTATTAACTTTTTCAGCGCATTAGGGAATAAAATCGCTTCAAGGTAACGCTGTTCTCAGTGTCGCATTTTGTAAGACTTAGTAAGAGCCAAGGTCAATAAAAATCAGATATGATGATAAAAATTGCGAACACACTGAGCCAAAAAGCGATTTCGCTTGTACCTGCTTTAATATATTTGTAGACCCTTGTGCCAAAGGAAACAAAACAAGGTTATTGTAAATCTGAAAGACGTTCTCTGGTTAAAAATTGATTAAAAATTATAAGCTTTCGGCTATCTATCTATAGCCTTTAACGAATGAAATATAAAAAGCGCGAATTAAAATATATACGAAAAGGGGTGTAAAAAATTCAATGCGGGTGAGAACTAGAATATGAATAAGAATGATCTAGAAAAAAAAATTACAATAAAATAGAGTATTGTCTCGGTAACGGTTTAGAATTATTGTCCGCGTTAACAGTTTTAGCGGTATGCCAGGATTCCAAGGTTTTTCTAACACGGTAGTTGCCTTTGTCAATTACGCATGCATTATTGAAGTCAATAGAGTGGTCATTCTTCCATGCATGGCTGGCAATGTTTGACCCTTTCGCGAAATTCTTGAGGTTTCTTTGATGTTCTTTTTTCCGCGTTGAAAAGCATCTTCCAGTTTCGCCAATGTAACTCCACGGACAGTCCGAGCACGGAATTTTGTAGACAACATTGCATTGTTGGTCCACGGGCTGTCTTGTTTTTGGGGATGGGAATTCTTGCTGAAGGGTTTTAAGAGGTTTGGTGACGACTCGAATTTCTTGTTTGCGTAATAATCTCATGAGGGGCTCTGTCAAGCCGCTAATGTATGGAAGGCACGCAAATCCATGGGGTGTATTCTGTGGGTCAGCCCAACTAAAGAACATTGCTACCAATTCTTCTGGTGATGGTACAGTTGATGATGGTGGCTTCTTTCTATTTTTGGAAATATGAGAGATGACTGAGGACGGGTAGCCATTGGCTTTTAGTGCATCTGTGACATAGTTGGTCTCGCGTGATTTTCCTTCGTTAGTGCTTGGGAGATTAGACGCACGGAATAGCAAGGTAGAGGCCGTGCTGATTTTGTGTTTTCTCTCATGATGTGAGGAGAAGTCTAGATATCTATCAGTGTGGGTTGGTTTTCGATAAACATCGATGACAGCAACACTATTTTTTCTTGACACTAAGGTGTCAAGGAAGGCAATTTGTCCATTGTTCTCTTCTTCAATGGTAAAAGTGATCTTAGGGTCGACAGCGTTTAAGGTGTCGTGGAAGGAATGGACAGCAGCTTTCTTGATGACAACAAAGCTGTCGTCAACATATCGTTTCCAAATCCTTGGCGGAACAATGGCGGAGCTGATGGCTGACTCTTCTATCACTTCCATACAGAGGTTAGCGACAATAGGGCTAACAGGGCTGCCCATGGCACAACCATGAATCTGCTTGTATGTGCGATTATTGTAGACGAAATAGTTGTTTGAAAGAGTGAAGTCAAGGAGAGAGATGATGTCATCGGTAGAGAGGTTTGTTCTGGTCTGTAGTGTGTTATCACAGATGTTATCGCCATCTTCATTTTACGCATAAAGCATTGGAAAACCATTGGACTCCGAAGTCTTTGAGATTTAAACCACCTGGCAACCATCCGATGTTCAAAAACATTATGGAACGGGCCAGCAAACATTGTATGCGAGCACGAATCTCTATTTGTCATAACAGAATCCGAGTTCTGAAGAGAACGCTCGAAGAATCCAAACAGCAATTATCGACCTTAGTCACCGAACCTCTTAAAACCCTTCAGCAAGAATTCCCATCCCCAAAAACAAGACAGCCCGTGGACCAACAATGCAATGTTGTCTACAAAATTCCGTGCTCGGACTGTCCGTGGAGTTACATTGGCGAAACTGGAAGATGCTTTTCAACGCGGAAAAAAGAACATCAAAGAAACCTCAAGAATTTCGCGAAAGGGTCAAACATTGCCAGCCATGCATGGAAGAATGACCACTCTATTGACTTCAATAATGCATGCGTAATTGACAAAGGCAACTACCGTGTTAGAAAAACCTTGGAATCCTGGCATACCGCTAAAACTGTTAACGCGGACAATAATTCTAAACCGTTACCGAGACAATACTCTATTTTATTGTAATTTTTTTTTTTCTAGATCATTCTTATTCATATTCTAGTTCTCACCCGCATTGAATTTTTTACACCCCTTTTCGTATATATTTTAATTCGCGCTTTTTATATTTCATTCGTTAAAGGCTATAGATAGATAGCCAAAAGCTTATAATTTTTAATCAATTTTTAACCAGAGAACGTCTTTCAGATTTACAATAACCTTGTTTTGTTTCCTTTGGCACAAGGGTCTACAAATATATTAAAGCAGGTACAAGCGAAATCGCTTTTTTGGCTCAGTGTGTTCGCAATTTTTATCATCATATCTGATTTTTATTGACCTTGGCTCTTACTAAGTCTTACAAAATGCGACACTGAGAACAGCGTTACCTTGAAGCGATTTTATTCCCTAATGCGCTGAAAAAGTTAATAGCTGCTCCAGTAATTAGAGATTACGAACATCGATTGAAACCGCCATTATTGGGTACCTAGAAACAGACACAGGGCTTGTAGAAGTAGCCTTACATTCAGTGCAGGAACCACGGAATGCACGGCACAGTCATGTATGACATTTGGTAAAATCGGAAAGCACTTGTACGCCCCACTATCTGATTCTCCTATGACAGAACAGTTTTCCGGCAACTGAGTGCCGTAAAACCAAAACCAAAGCAATTATAATTAAAGTTACCTAAGAATTAGACTACCCAGTCAAACTCACGCCACACAATGCAACACTCAATTAATAGCCGCTCTAACAGAAGCTAACTTAGACATACATATCTCTTACTAACCAAGTTCGAGGTCCGTACCGTAAGTTACGGACCGAGTTTTTTTCCCTTCGATTTATGGCCCAAGCGCCAAGCGCGCGGGCCATAAATCGCAGGAGAAAAAACGAGGATCCGTAACTTACAGCACGGACCGAGAAAACGATGTTAGTAAGATATTTATTATATCTCTGTTGTGTGTCTGAAGGGTTTGGAACGATTTCCATTTGCGAGGGAAGGCTTCATATTGCTGAAGCAGGTCGAAAGTAAAACGTATCAATTTGGGATCGTTTTTAAGTCTTTAACAATTTCACAATTTAGAGTAAAAGAAAGTATTAAGAGGGAATGTCCACTAGGATCGAGCCAGTCGTGGCACATGATGAAAAATCAAAATTTTTCATATTCTTCCCAGAGATAGCCTATGGTAAGCCTAGAAACGTGGTGTGATTTTTTTCTTGAAATATTTTTTAAAACCCGCTAAAAGATCAAAAATCTGTTGAGGTGCAACCCCCCCGGGGGGGGGGGGGGTACTCCCTTATTTGGGCTATACGGGGACGTGCGCTGGATAGGGTATGGTTTTTTGGCCTCGCTGTCCTAAACAGGGTATACAATTCGACTTGCCTCTGTCCTAAACAGGGTATGGTATTACGAGCCAAGAGACTTCAACCCAGATTGCGAGCACTCTCTTTCCTTTCTTAGCTCGCGACCCGGAACCTGCAAGAAGATGAAAGAGCATGCCATCGAGCGGCAGAAAACCGACCCATTTTTTCCTGATTTGTGCAATATCAACTGAGTAAACCGACATATGGTTGGTGTAGTTTCTTTGTCTTGGATTACGCGATGAAAGAAAGGTGTCACTGTGTCGTGCAGACATGAGGGATCCCGCTGGTATATATATTGTTTAGGGATATTTTTCTCTGTAATTGGTAAAGTTCTATTAGTGCTTTAATCAAAATAAAATTAACCTCAAAAATAAGTTCCACTTATTCATTATACAAGAATTGAAGAAATCATTCCTCTTTGATTTGCTATTAAAAAAATCAGCTTTCTATAGATGCAATGACGACACTTGCAACGCTAACTAATTTTTTGACGGCTTTTTGCTTAGTTTAAGTGTAGAGACGCAGCAACTTGGTTTTAAGCGCATCGAGCACGATTTCTCCGATTTGAATGGATTATTAAACAATGTAAATTCCTGTAAAACCAGAGAGTGTGCATTTTGTCGCTTGTCCCAGACAGGGTCCTTAAAATGGAGGCTGTTGTCATATACAGGGTAGGGTTTTTAGCGTATTTTTGTCCTAAACAGGGTCAGGATTTCAAATCCTCGGCGGCACCCTTACCCAAACATGGGTCAAGTACCCCGGGGGACCAACGTCTGGTCAAAAACACGCAAAATTCAGTGACTAATACCTTATCATAAACTTCGCTCTGTTTAATCCCCATCAAAATAACACTCCAGTTTGAGCCTGGAAATTTATTTTTGAGGAGTTTACAAGTCTTTTGAGGCCAATCATACTTCTGTGGGTTAATTTTCAAGGCGACGACGAGCCGCTTAAAATCAGTAAAATTCACTTCCTAAAAATTCTTAATTATGCACACTTTTTCAATCGGCAAATTCGCTACCCGGTAAAACACCAAAACACCTAAGATTTTGACGTTTCGAAAGACGAAATGTCAGTGTAAAACCTGGTATAAAAATTATTTTCGGGCTTTACATCAGCGTTGAGTACTAACGCTCTCAAAATCGTGATAATCACAACACTAACCTGCTAGAAAACGAAAACAATAGGCAAGTGCCTGTGACCAGATAATCAAAAGGAACCTGAAAATGTCTTCTTGAATTTGATTTCCTCGGTATTCGGACTTAACTATGGTAGAAAAGTCATGTTTAGCTCACCTTCTGTAATTACATTCAAATATTAGTGCTGGCGTATTCAGAATCCTACACGATAACCATTGCGATGAGTGGAGTTCGACAAAGTACATCCTCCTTACTGACATTCAATCAATGCCTCCAAAATAATCCACCTCATTCCTAACCTCATTGCTAGCCCTTGTTCTTAAACAGCAATCCATAAAAGTAGTGAAGCCGTCAGTCCCTTGCTTGCTAAAACGAAATACTCACGTGCTGTTCCAATCCTCGCGCATGTTGCATGCTGAAATGGTAATATTAGCGTCCGAAGTGGACCTAATTTGTCTGTCACGCAATAGTCACTTGAAAGGATTTTTGTCACGCATTGCCAAAAATGGTTTAAAGAATAATAAATAGAAAGATTCAATGAGACGTTCAAAGCAAAAAAAAATATTTTAAAGCCAAAAGGATCCAAACGTGACCCATAAAATATGGCGCGGAAATTTCCCGGCAGACAAACGGTGCATTTATGTGTTCTGGGCTCGGAAGAGGCAGGGGTTGGGATTACCTCGCTATATGGGCTATCAGAGGTATGGGCGGCCCCAAAGGGTATGGCTTTTGGGCTGTTTATGTCTGAAAAAGGTGTAAATTTTATACACATTGGACTGAAATAGGGTGTGTTTTTCACCCTGGCTTGGCATTGGGCATTTTGTTTACAATCATGACTCAATCAGTTTAAGGCCTGGGTCAGGAATTTAAAGTAGAAATATGGTTGGACAGGTATATTTTGTTTACCAAGCTGAACTTTTCCCTGATTATAAAACTCGGCGTTCTGCCTTGCCGTAACATATTATTTTGACCACGTGGCATGTCACGTGATTATTTTGTTAAAATTTGGTAAATCGGCGAATTGCCGGGTGGCGAATTTTCAGTCCATTGATCAATAAATGAGCGTTTTCGATGCAAATTGAAATTGTCTACCTTGCTACGTCTGGAATGATCTTCCTTGGTTCGATTTTAGAAGATATAAATGATCAAAAGTCGAATTTTGTTGAAAAAGACGACCTTTTACCTTTAACCCTATAAATTTTTCTGTGAAAAAAGGGACTGTCATTCCAAACGTGAGAGGATGGAAATAATTGACCTGCATCTAAACCGCGTTTTTGCAGGATGATATTACTAAAAACCGCCACCAATTTCTCAAATAATGGCTTTTTGCGCTTAACGTCACGTGGCATGTCACGTGACCCCTCAGAAGTACCAATTGTACTTTAAAATGTTTAGGACGTTGCCAAAAATGTAAAACTGGACTTGCTGATTTAAATTCGACAAAAAAGGTTACAGGAGTCATTCTTGAGATACAAACCTATAAATCTAAAATGCAGGGTGTTTGAAATGGTTATTCTTTTGTAATAGTAATCGTTTACGTCACAAACTTGCTTACCAATGTTTGGGCATTTGTTTGATACAATTATTGTAGCATCGATGAGAGGCGGGTGGCCACATACCGGATCAAGCGGTCTGGGTTTGAGCCCTGGCCTGGAGCCGCATTGCGGTTGTGTTCTTGGCAGGTCATTTTTACTCTCACAGTGCCTCTCTCTCCACCCAGGTGTATAAATGGGTACCGGCAAACTTAATGCTGGGGGTAACCCTGTGATGGCCTGGCATCCAATCCAGAGGGGAGTAGAAATACCCCCAGTCGCTTCATGCTTCAGAAACCGGATAAACTCCGGCCTGATGAGCCACCAGGCTCGTATTCACACTGAACTCTACTT
>JAHPZR010053368.1:5000-10000 GCA_019787425.1 Platygyra sinensis | reverse complement strand
GAATTAAGTTATTCAACCATTTCCTTTCCACAAACGGACAAACATCTATAGGTATCTAATTTTAAGTTTCGGCACTTGAACTTTTCACGGTGATCAACCACAGTAGTTTTGGGCTTTAGCCTCTTCTAGAGTTTAGCCCTTTAGACCTTAGCCGTTTTTCGTAAAAAGAAATTTTAAATTGGCCTAAAAAAAGAAAAACTTCCTTGTCCTTCCTTCGGCGCGATATCTTGAGTACAAGGAATGATATAGGCGGCCGCTTCATGAAATGACTACGGTTGCTTTATAACAATGGCCCAAAGTCGAATAATATCAGTAACAGATGATATCCTGAAATCATTAAGTGGAATGGAATCTGTACTTCGTTGCTGATTATTGTCGCTCGTTATTACACGCGTAGACCCAGATCGATCAGGCAAAACAAGACATCAAGTTTAATGAATCTAACCATGATACCAAAACTGACAATCTTATAAGCTGCGTAAGGTTTGGTGACCACTGTAGTCGCCCAAATGGGATCGAAATGCAGATAAATAATCAATTCAATATCTCAGATTGTTGGAAACAGAGTTGATCAGGGTTATCTGCAGTGCGCTTTCATTCAACTGAGACTCTTGTCCTGCTAGGCCCGGGTCAACTAAAAAGGGATGTGCCCTATTTCTGGTATCTTCCAAAATATTTTTATTTATATCTTCATCTTTTGTATCCATTTAATTTCAGGGGCAGCAGTTAATGCATGTTACATCTTCTGGATTATTCTTGGCTACCCATGATTGTTATTTAATAATAAAAAAAAGTAATAAGTATATAATTATTACATGTACAAACAATGATACAGTCAGATGAATAATGACAATGACGCCTCAAGAACTTGGATTGTCTTGGCAAACTGACTCCATCAGACTTAAACGCTTTCCTTCGAAAACCAAGCTAGCACACTTTCAACTTCATTTAGCCAGCAGATAACTGATGTACAATTTGTAGCTCACCATCATAGCTTCAACCAACTCACCTTAGATATTGACATAGTCATTATGACTGTCTCTTATTCATTGAAATTAAAAACATATTGGTACATATAATACCACTACAACCTGGAAAAATACACACTAAAATGCTGTTTTGAAAATTTTCCGCCACCAGAAATCAAGACTGACACTTAAATAAGGTGATTAAGTTAATGTTAATGAACTGTCAGACTACCTAATATCTTTGTTGTGAAACTTCTTCACCACCATCGTGGAATTATTATCAGGTTAAAGTTTTGTTAAATGCTTAGAGTTTTTTGAGTTAATGATATGTGGCCAATCTGAACAGAACTTACCATCAAGCATTTTTGCTAACCTTTTGCACAAATCGTTGACAAGAAAATTTTTCTGTGTAAATGATACACAACCCCAATTTGTAGAATGCTGTGAACAAGACATTTTGCTCTTGATTATCATTGCCCCCGCAGGGTTTTTGGCCCCAGAGTGCCAAAAACCCGAGGAGGCACCTTAGGACTCCCCGCGTAATAGAGAGAGAAGGAGAGAGAATGTAGGTATTTCCGGTATATAGCCGCAAAAAATCTGGATTTGATCGCTTGCACGCCCGCAAGGTATCGACATTTTTCCCGCAAACACTCATGGGAGGCCAGCAAAGGAACACGGGCGCGAGGACTTGCGGGATCGGCGTCTTTTCCACGAGCTTTGTCCTTGGTTTAGATCTCGAGTTCAAGCGTCGCTGAAAAGCGTTTGTATTTGCCGGCCTCCATTACTATTTCAGCGCGATCAAATAAGTTCGCTTCGAAATGGCCGAGATTATGACCTAAAACAAATTGAAAACGCTTTCAGAGATCCTGAAGATGGATTTTGGGGGGAAAACAGCTCAGAGAGTCCTGTAGTATACTAGATCAAAATTCGAGGCCAGTGTGGTTCATTTGCGACTAAATAGCTAAATGTATGTCGGTATAGTACCTTCCGATCGTCAGAATTACCCAAGGATAACAATAAGGTGACAGGCCTGCGCGACTCCCATTCACGTGTAGTAGCCGCTTAGGAAGTTTTGCCCCTTTTGTATGGTACGATCGGAGGATCTTTGAATATTTCGCTAAGCACTAATCCTGTGTTTTCAGGGAGACATTTCGTCAGAGTAAAGCCGTTAGAGGTCATATTTCTGTGTGGCTTCCGCTGTTATCCGCTTGTAATTTGCAGAGTTTGACACCTCTGTTTTTTTGCCAGTTTTTTTCTCTTGATATTGCAAGATATGTTTTAGGTTCTCTCAAATGTTAGCTCTGGAGGAATAAAGTTTGAAATATTCCTTTGGCATCTCGTTTATTTGGATGGCTTATTTTCACTGAGTAATCTTACGGCAGGGATCCGAATGTAAATGTTTTGCGGCGTTTTCATTGAGGACGAAAAGCTTGACTCTAATTTGCATATATGGCGACTGTAACGCGATACTTTTGTTTACATTTCACTTCTGTTGTGCTTTCGAGATACGTTTGCTCGTACACTCTTTTCTTTTCTAAGGATGTTATTTTTCCGGCCCAGACTGAATATTCTTATTTTTCTGCCGATTTTAGGCTGAAAATATTCTTGTATTATTCTTACATTATAGCTTATGGCATTTTCGTTTTATTTAGAATTTATTAGGCTATCAAGTACAAGTGTTTGGTTTCTGGTTCTGGATCGCGTTCAGCACATTGTGCATGTGCTCTGGACACCACTTTTCGTAGCGAGGCCAAGATGACTCGTCAAAATATATTCTTATATAATAAAGAGTTCATATCAAGACAATCGTTTTTTTTTAGTATCTGACTAGAACAAAAACGTTCAATATTATTGTTTCAATGAGCAGAAATAAAAGAAAGCGGGGGCAGCTTTAGTGATAACTATTACTAGTAACTATTACTAGTGTAGAGAGGAGAAGACAGAATGTAGGTATTTCCGGTATATAGCCGCAAAAAATCTCGATTTGATCGCTTGCACGCCCGCAAGGTATCGACGTTTTTCCCGCAAACGCTCATGGGAGGCCAGCAAAGGGACACGGGCGCGAGGACTTGCGGGATCGGCGTCTTCGCCACGAGCTTTGTCCTTGGTTCAGATCTCGAGTTCAAGCGTCCCTGAAAAGCGTTTGTATTTGCCGGCATCCATTACAATTTCAGCGCGATCAATAAGTTCGCTTCCAAATGGCCGAGATTATGACCTAAAACAAATTGAAAACGCTTTCAGAGATCCTGAAGATGGATTTTGGGGGAAAAACAGCTCAGAGATTTCTGAAGTATACTAGAACGAAATTCGAGGCCAGTGTTGTTCATTTGCGACTAAATAGCTAAATCAGTACAGTACCTTCCGATCGTCAGAATTACCCAAGGATAACAATAAGGTGACAGGCCTGCGCGACTCCCATTCACGTGTAGTAGCCGCTTAGGAAGTTTTGTCCCTTTTGTATGGTACGATCGGAGGATCTTTGAATATTTCGCTAAGCACTAATCCTGTGTTTTCAGGGAGACATTTCGTCAGAGTAAAGCCGTTAGAGGTCATATTTCTGTGTGGCTTCCGCTGTTATCCGCTTGTAATTTGCAGAGTTTGACACCTCTGTTTTTTTGCCAGTTTTTTTCTCTTGATATTGCAAGATATGTTTTAGGTTCTCTCAAATGTTAGCTCTGGAGGAATAAATGTTTTGCGGCGTTTTCATTGAGGACAAAAAGCTTGACTCTAATTTGCATATATGGCGACTGTAACGCGATACTTTTGTTTACATTTCACCTCTGTTGCGCTTTCGAGATACGTTTGCTCGTACACTCTTTTCTTTTCTAAGGATGTCATTTTTCCGGCCCAGACTGAATATTCTTATTTTTCTGCCGATTTTAGGCTGAAAATATTCTTGTATTATTCTTACATTATAGCTTTTGGCATTTTCGTTTTATTTAGAAGTTATTAGGCTATCAAGTACAAGTGTTTGGTTTCTGGATCTGGATCGCGTTCAGCACATTGTGCATGTGCTCTGGACACCACTTTTCGTAACGAGGCCAAGATGTCACGTCAAAATATATTCTTATATAAAAAAGAGTGCATATCAAGACAATTGTTTTTTTTTAGTATCAGACTAGAACAATAACGTTCAATATTATTGTTTCAATGAGCAGAAATAAAAGAAAGCGGGGGCAGCTTTAGTGATAACTATTAGTAGTATGTATTTATTGGACTACAAGTGGCACAAGCCTCAATAAAACCCCTAGAGACTATGTTGTAGCGAGTAATATATAAAGTAAATGGTCAGTTACATCAGTGTACATGTACGGTTTTCTGCGTCCACTCAACCTTCCCACCATACAAGCAACTACACTAACAAAATAGGCTTAATATAATGCATGTGATATAGCATATTCCTTTAATTTCATCCAGACCTGTAGTTTTGTAACATGGTACATGTTTAAAACAGTTACACAAGCTTTCTCAAGGTTTACTGATAAATGTTGCACTAATCACTTACATTTTCATTGAATAAAATATACATAAACTGTAACAAGCAAATTGTGAATGAGGCTTTCACTTCATTTAGACGACACAACACAAATGCTTGACAACAAAACATACAGAATGATGCTATATTGTCCTAGTCTGTTGTACAGGAAATGATTCATTCACCCAATCAGTCAGTTGTAAGCCTGTTGATAGCTAAGATACATGTCAGGAAGAAGCTTGATGCTTATTGATGCACCACCAACATTGTTAAACACTACACAAAAAACACTTAAGTCATTTCATGGCTGAGAGCATGAATGAGCTGGCTCATAAGAGCCCTTTGATTTCTTTGTGTGTTCTTGTTGTTAATACTATGTAATATTAACTTTTATATAATAACCCAAGTTATTCTCGCATTTTGATTGGTTCTCGCCTATGATCTATTAGAGGACAAATGCACGATTGACGTTATCATTACAAAGTTTTTCCCTCTGCTGTAATAGAATGACGGAATGTTTTGAGAATTAGGATAATATTTTACGTGACTGGGCAAAA
>JAHPZR010053366.1:20000-41941 GCA_019787425.1 Platygyra sinensis | reverse complement strand
CATCACTGGTAGGAAAGGAAATGAAAGAGGTCCTCATTAATTTGTCTCTTCCTCTCAAATTTCTGGATATACAGCTACGCCAGATTTTTCGACTGAAGCCATGGAGTTTCCTGGCTTTGCACCTTCCAGGCGAAGATCGTAACATATTCCACACCGGAAGAGCGATTTACACATCTTACGAAGAAGAATTCGCCAAATTTCTTGTATCAAACGGAAAAAGAAATTTCCCTAGGGCAGATAAAGGCATCGAAACATTGGGAGTCAAAGAAATGTATAAAGAATGTTCCGTTTTTAAGAAATCGCTTCGAAGTCTCGGCTTTCACCCTGGAGCTTTAGTGGAAGTATTTGAGATCACTGGGCCAAGTATCCCGGTCATGTACTCTGGCGCGGTGACTAAGGCTCAAGTGATTGACGTAAATCCTGATTGGCCGCTGCAGACATTTCTGTATTACATCAAAGTGAACACTCCGCAAGCTGCTAAAATCGAATCTATCGACTACATAAAAGACTGTAACGAAGGCACTGTGTCCGACATCTTAAGGATGATGCGAAATTTGTGGAGCAGGCCTAATGAAGGAGGACGACTTGAATATCTGAGACTACGCAGCTAAAACATAACGTAACAAGACGTGTATTTTCATAAGACAATCGTAAGGGCAGATATCAAGGAGCATATGAACTTAGTTTAGACAGTGACTCTTCATATATTTTAATAATAGCCCAAACGGAATACGCGCGGTGATTGGTTTAAGATCGTGTTTCTATCGTGGGATAGTTGACGAAGGCTGCTGAGCCCTCGTCAACTACCACGCATAGAAATCGAGAGAGGATAGTCTAATTGTTTTAGTATATATCTACTAGTCGTTCATAACTTTTTCTCAAGCTCATTAATAATTCATCGAGTTAAAACAAACTGAAGATCACAACCGTGAAGGAAGTTTGGATACCCGGTCTTAATTAGCATAGATTTTGACCATTTTACTTCTCCGTTTACTCGTTAGCTTTTGTTTCGATTGAGTAGATATATCAAACGCTCGAGACAGTGTTTCATCGGCTATCCAAACACCTCGAATTTCGTCAAAAACACTCCGCGTGGTATTTTCAACTCTCTTCTCGGTGTTTGGATATCCCGATGGAACACTGTCTCTCGTGTTTGATATATTACATCTAAATCGTCTTCACAAACACCACGAAAACGCAACGAAGCAGCCGTCATTTTGTTAACAAGCGTTCACTCCTACCCTACTCAGTGTCTTCAACAGAAAAGACTGCAGTGAGTAGCGTAGCCAATCAGAGAACGACATTCGCGATAAAGCGTTGGATGATTTATACTCAAACTCGATAGAAACACGGAGAACATGTTTTGTATTCTTAATTTAAAGTTTTGATACCGTTGTTGACGTCGCAGCTAATGACCAAACGGTACCGACGTATCTTTACTACTCCATCGCGAGTGAACACCGACATTTTGTGTCTCAAGAACATTGTACAATACTACACAGTGGCTTTGACCTCCCCAGGGTTTAGAGTACTGCGTGCCAGGGGCCCGTTTCTCGAAGCTCTCGGTAATTTCCGGGCCCGTTAAGCTGTTTTGTTTTCCATTAAGGAAGTTTTGAAAATGGTGCAATTAAGTTATCAGCTAAAGAAACAAAATGGACTTGGAAGTCAGAACACACCCTACTTTTCTCGAGACTTTGATTTCAAAATATGAATTCGGGCCCGTTAAGTTACCGGCGCTTTCGAGAAACAGGCCCCAGCCCACTTTCCTATTCAGAACACACGCTTCCTGCAGTGACAAAAGCGTGCTGGGGACGAGGTTGGAGTCTCGACCGGTACAAGTACTAACGGAACAAAGACTGACTTGAGTCAATAATGCATCAGTCACTTGAAATCGCGGCCTCCGAGCCCCGGGACATAGCCGGGAATTAAACATTTACCCAGTGTTAAAAGATGGCTTATTTCCCCGCCCCCGGGGCCAATAAGTCTGTTAAAAGCCCCGTATAGCGGAGACATCCGAACACCCGACTGAACCAATAATACCGCGAACCGCGAACCTCGGAAAATCGCGAGATCTTGTCCTTGTCGTCACTTTTGCAGTCCTTGATTCGAGGTTTCAACTTCAAGACACCGTTCTTGCTGTTAGTGATTTACGGCAGCGCGTCATAGCCACAGATCAATCCGATAGATCTCCCGTTTGGCCATATCAGTCACAGTTTGATTTAAGGTGGCTCAATAGGGTTATGCAAGATTACGAAGCGCGCGCCAGTGGCCTCAATCGAAAGTTAATATTCTCGTTCTTTTTGCTATTTTCCTAATCAAAGCTACTGAAACATAACAAACAAGGGCCAAAATTTGCTGTTCAACAGTCACCTCTGATATCAAGGCTTTTAGTCTCAAATTAAAACTACTCAAACATCGCCATTTTTTAACGTCTATTTGGCTTTGATTTCAATTTTCTGCAATTTCCTTCGGTAAAATTTTCTGATATGCTCAAACCGGGTAGAGTCTGGCAAGAAGAAACTTTTAAAATCGAGAAAAGTAGGGGTTGTCAAGGTAGTTTTTTCGTTTTTAGCATTTTTGCGTTTTTTTTGGCTGAGCGAAAACCTTGTCTTACAAATTTTTCTGATAAATTGAAAGCAAGGAAAGCTAATAAGGAAAAACTTCTCTGCCAAATCTTAAGGAATTTCACCGAAGGAATTTCGAGAAATCTGACGAGGATTTTTCTATTTTTTCACCTCAATGGCAATAACGTCATCAGAACGAATAGGAACTCGCCAAGATCGCTATGTGAGCATGCGCGAATTTTCGAACCACGCGGTTTTGTCGATGAGCGACTTGACAATGGCGGTCTCATCAAAATACACACAGGACCTTTCCGTCCAAATCATTTTCTTTACGTTTTCTTTTAAATGGTTTCTCTGTTTCTACTTCTGGGCTGTAATTTGAGCTATATTGTTGACTTGTTTGCTGCTTTGCATGAGCTTGCGTCAGCTAGCGCGCGCACATTACTAAAGCTCGCATCATCGGTGCGCGCGCTCTTAAAACCCTATTGAGCCACCTTAAGAGCAGTTGTAGCAATCGTCATATTATACATGTCACTTTGTGGAATAAGTCCTATATGTCAAGGCTTTCAAAACACGGTAAGTGCTTGCTTAATTGCAAACGAATTAAGCAGGCAAGGATGGCTGTTAATAGCACATTACCTTTAGTAACAAATTTTAAGCCGTGGTTATCCTTAGGGTTTGCACAATTTATTTTTTTAGTCACCCTGCCTTGCGTGTTTTTTTTTCCACCCCGCCCATCACTTTTCTGATCCGTCTCTCAGTCCTTCGTGTTAAAATCCCCCGCTATGTCCCGGGGCTCGGGGGCCTGGGTCTCAATTGACTGATGCATAACGGAACTAAAGAGCCAAACTGCTTTTGTTTAATTTACAACAATGACAATTTTAATAAGAGCACACATTGAAATTGACTATTTATGCTCAGTCTTTTCCTCTTATGAACATGAGTAGGATATTTTAAATGGTTACATCAATGGCCTGTGAAGAAAGTAGAACATAAACACCAATCAGTATGAAGATGTTTACTACGATCATCAGTCGAGTAACGCTCGACGGAACTTAGGTGACGAGAATTACGGTGTTGTCACAGGCAACTCTTCTCCTTTCCAGTCGCTTACAATTTCCCGGGCTTTGCTGCGTATGACGTCAAAAGTCGACAAGTTGCCACTGGAAACGGAACCAGTTTCCCGTAACACGACTACGATTTTAACGTTGAAACCTGGTCCGTAACGCCTGGTTCGTAGCCGCTTACTCATCTTTTAATTATAGTAATTATTAGCTATCTAATAGCAATCTAAATAAACAATAGCCTCCAATTGGCGCGAAAGTATGCTCGATAAGTTGTCCGTGGATCTCTTCCGAGAAGCGAAAAGCAAAAAGTGAGCTGTGAGGACAAATATCCGAGCTTCTGCTTAGTAAATTCTCAGCTCCGACTATTGCATTTCTAGCTTTTTGGTTAGCTAAAAAAACTCCGACTATGAGCCAATAGCCGGAGTTTTACGTCATATGGAAAATAGTGCGCCAAGTTTAAAATTTTTCGCTTTGTAAAATTGTGGAAATAAAAATCGGCGGCAAAACCCGGTTTGAGAATTTACTAAAACAATTATTCCCTTCGCCCTTGGAATACTCAAGTAAATTAAGGCATGGGCCTTGGCTGGACCCAAATTATTGCACAAAAAAGTAAGGGGGTGGTCTAACTTTTGAAGGTTTAGTAATAACAACCTAAGACTTTCGCAGACTACTAACGTCACAAAAGTTATTATATTGATGTGGACTATGTATGCAAATGAGGTCACGTGACTTGTCACGGCCACAAAACTAAACTAAAAAACGGCAACAGTTTATGCTAAAATTTATTTCGCTTCGCTACTATTAGATTAGTCAAAATGGTTAAAGAAATCGAACTGTGCTTGGCCTTTGTTAAATATGTCTTTAGTTTTGGAAATATACGGCATTTTGTACTAGTGCCCAGTCCCCTGTGGAAAAGGATCTCTTTTTTCAGACAATTATTTAAAATTATCTTGAAATGTCCAAGCACAGAAATGATGTACTCAATAGTGTTAACGTCATAAAGGTTAATTCAGCCACCAGAAAATGATAAAAAGTGTTGCCGTTTAGCTAAAAAGATTTCTGTGCTAAAAATAACTTTAACACGTCACGTGATAATATATCATTTTATAGAATGGGTAAAGTTTCACATCTTAGTCCTGTTAACAATGTCCCAAAGTCATTTCGTGTTATATCAAATGGATAAATAGTTAGACCACCCCCTCGCTTTATTTTCATAAAACAGATATGGGCCCAGGCCTTAATTCACCTGAGTAATTGTTATATATTTTCGCCCCAAATGGAGCCGGGCTAATCAGCCTATTCTGTTAAGCATCCTTTAAACATTTTTCGCAACACGCGTGGTTTTGAAAATTGAGGAATGTTTAGTAAATAAACCCCTTCAGGCGGCTGGTATGTCGGCTGATAATGTCCGCGGCTGAGAGATTGTCCGAAAAATGAACATTTGGCCGAGAAGCGAAGCTTCGAGGGCAAATGTGAAATTTTGAGGACAATCTCTCAGCCAAGGACATTATCAGCCGACATACCAGCAAGCCAGAAAGGGGTTTATTTATTTTATAACCCTCCCATTAATTTTCAGTTCGCAATAAACCGCTCGTAAACTGATGATAAAAAAGCCATTGGTGATCTGATGGCGAATGCGGTGATTGACGTGAGGGAGCAAAGTAAATTTGATTGGTTTAACTAACTTTATTTCCACTGTGATTGGACCAAATTTGACAAGCTGTCAACTGAATTTAATTCTCGTAACGCCCCTTGGATCAAAAACTCGAAAACTTAGCGCTTTTGGTTCATATATTGCGACGTACTGTTCATAAACTTGACTAGAAAGAAATGTATTTCAGTCTCAGAATTTACATCTGTGAAACACGGAATGTGTAAAATCTGTAGCACTTGAAGGTGGACTGATTTTTCGTCGCTCTCTCGCTTGAAATGAAGTACTTCAGCCGGTTGTTGTTGTTTTGAGCTAAAGGTGACTGGGGTTTCATCTCGCGTTGGTTTTCACGGCCTCTCTTTCCGAAGTAGAGAATGGTGTTAAACCATGCCGAATTTGCAAAACTTTCTGGAGCATTCAGACCAAGCTGCGACTGTATGGTTTTCCTTCCACTGAATTTTCTGGTTTCTGCGTAAAAAAGGTTTCAACATGGTTCAAGTGCAACTGGAATTTTTGTCTCCTTCCTCCACGCTAAAGTCGGACGCGAACGGTTGGTTTATTTTATAGTTAGTTATCACATTGTATTAAATCTTTATTTTGTAAAATGAATCGGTTTAAATTTACGTAGGACTAAATATTAAAAGTCTACTCGTGACTTTCTCCACCTTCAAAGACATTGACAGCGTATTTTGGTGACTTTATTGTACTTTCCGGAACAGCACTTGCCATCAGCTTTTTAATGTAATCATCGCTAGACTCAGTAACACCAGTTTGGTTTCCTTCCATATTAAATAAGAGAAAAGAAAAGTTGAAATTCTTGGGCTGACTGTTTTTCCTCGACGGAAACAATCAGAGGACAAATATCGACGCGGGCGGGGGTTATTGCGTGATACCTGTCCGGCAATTTAGATCACGTGACGTAAAGTAGCCAATAAAATCAATCAAAAATTAATGGGTAGGTTATAATCTCGGTTATTATTCAACAAATTGTAACACTATCCAAATATGGTCATGATGCTCTCGATATCTGTCATCCGTAGGTGACGGATATCCGACGATATACGTAGCTTCGTACGTGGGAAGAAAAAGTGAAGTGAAAAAATGTTGACAGAAAGGTTTAAAAATGTTACGAGCTTGGAAATCAATTTTGTTATCAATTTGTTGAATAATAAAACAATTATCCTGCTCAATCTTGCGGAATATCGTCTGATTTTAGCCGACTCGGCCTACGGCCTCGTCGGCTAAGTATCAGACGATATTCCGCGCGATTTCGCAGGATAATTGTTAAATATTCCTCAGTTTTAGCTGGGGAATATTTGGTCACGTGAAGCGTTTAGACCAACTGCGCGCGAGCGAAAATATTTGATGGATTATTCTCATGTTTATGAACAGCGTTAGTTAGTTAGTTAGGGAGGGAGAGGCAACCGTCATATATGCTGGGTTTTTTATAATCGGCAACAAGCTTATTGCCGACTGCTGTTATACTACCGTTTAAAACTGTGAGATTAATAAAGCCAAGCCATCCGTGCTCAAGAATTTTAACCTCACTGCTACGATCAGTGCCAAAGCCCGAAAAAAAATGTCTTCGTCTGGGCATTTAAATAAAATTTTAACTGTCACACGTATACAGCCTGCTAACTTACCTTCTATCAGGAAACGTTCTTCGCATCATGGTTTTTATGTATCGTTAAAGAGGCGATCACAAAATTCTTTTCTAGAAGAATCCCAGCCTTTATTAAGACCGACAAATATAACCTAAAAAATAAGGTCCTCAGTCAGTTTAAATTTTATGTGTTTAATATATTACATATTTGGCCCAGTTTTAAAAGGCTTAAAAATACTCTTGCGTCAACAATGTTCGATTTTCAAGAACAAGAAAAGGGATCAATCCCAGGCTAATTAACACTTGATTTAATTTTGTAAAGCTGGACCTACCGACTGTTGCATGTAATAGAAGCCTATCAAAAAGTGAAGATACCCATAGCCAAGTGTTGAGTGAACGTTTAATATAAACTCGAAATGCGCAGTTTGTAGCTGTTTTTGAGCCGTTTTTTTAGTATTTTTAAACTTTTGAACAATATCAAAAACCGCCCCCTAACTGCCTCGACCAATCACGGCAGGAGGAATGAACGAAAAGGTCAATAATTAAGTGAGAACTCAAATCAGATACTCGTTACCACATTCTCATCTCCGGACGCTGCACTCTATTTGGTCAGCACAAACAATGGCAGTTTTTGCAGATACTGACCATTTAAAGTATTAAATCTGGCCACGAAAATCCCGGCACCAACCGAGCTCAAGTAGAAGCTGCCAAATCGTGATTGATTAGATTTGGCATCTGATTGGTTTATACGTAGGTGTTGCAAGATTTTTAAACAAAATTATGAAAGAAGGTAATAAAGAAAAACCACATTAAGAACACTTTTATTTCTACAATGTCTCTCGATCAAGCAAGAATCGGGGATTCAAATCACGGTTAAATTGTTCCCCGCGAGCCAAAAATGAGATTAAATACCTTGGCAATAAGTGTGACTATAATCAAAATAAGTTCCAGTATTATGGTAACAGCTAGCGCCGCTGACACGTCATCGTTGACTCCAAAAGATGCTGCGAAACTACTCCTGGCAAGTTTACCCAGCATGCTCTTTACGTTTTCACATTCCTCAATTTCACCTATGGTAGAATCACGAGAAGTGTTTAATTCCATGGATGAAATTTGAAATCCGATTCTTTTACAGTAAAAGGAATTCATACGTTACCGGTAACGTGCATAAATCAGCGTGAATGATTTGTTAAAATGCTGAGCACTTTCCAGTTGTATGAAAAATCGACTTTTTTTGGTGGGAACCCAAATGGAACGGGCCTTTCCAAAGGACTTTTTGGAAACATTTGGAATTCCTTCAGAAGTAATACTCTTCGTCGTTTTTACTGCAATGACCGGAAAATCACTGTTCAATTTGCTGTTTTGCACTCTGGATCAGTTGCTCCAATGAAAACTCAGTGGCTTCGCCACGGGTGGAAAGTAAGATAGAGCAGATTTTAAAATGCATGGAACACACTCATCCCGTCTCATTTTGTTTGCTGAATATTTGCAGTATTCCATTCGACAAAAAATTTACACCGCTTTTCCCACGCGAATGAAAATGCTCATTGATATGTCTCATGCCGCCTACTTTTCCCGCGCTTTCCACGCTGGTTACAGGTTTCCCGCGTTTGAGTTTGGTTCCCCGCGCTTGCCATGCTTCGGTCTCTAAAACCTCTATGCTGTTTGTGACAGGAAACATGTAGTTCGGTTGTGAAAGCATTACTTTTATTTAAAAAAAATCCCAATACAAGCACTTGGCAGCTACTTCTCACCATCCATGAAGTCAAACTTGGCCCTCTGTATAGGAGTGATGACTTCGCGACAGACGTGAGATATTTTGACTGAGCAGTTTCCTCGGTAATTCAGACTCGAAGTTCCTGAACTGTTGAGCAATAAAAAGGTAAAACAAGCTTAAGGATTATTGAACATCTCGCGAGAGGTGTTGGTCTTGAAATTTTTAGAAGAAGAAAATTGCAGTAGTTAGAGTTTTTATGTCTAATGTTAATGTAATAAAGGTTATGTAATATGCTTACAATTATGAAAGTCGTTCGTTAAGGAAACACTGACACCGGGTACAAGCTTAAGCTTATATCAACATCAGTTACCTTACTACTTCGCCAAATCGATGTTATACTACGTATTTCTTCTCCCATTTCCAATGAAAATTCACCTGTTTTTTTTTTTTTGCTTAGAAGAGGTCAGTTTATAGCGGGAGGGTGCATAAGATGCGTCACCCCCCCGCCTGAGATAAAGCCTTCTTCTTCGTATTAACTCGCATTCGCTTTTAAAATTAGTTTACCTCACCAGTCAGTTACTGAGGAACCCCCTTGGTCCCTTCCTTAGATCGGCTACAAGAACCATACATCATAAGAGCGTCACAACAAAGGCATCATATAGACGTATAGTCCAATTTCAGCTAAGGGAATTCACGTGTGATGACTGAGGGACGCGTCGTGTTGTCATGCAAACTACCATTAGGAAATTTAAAAAACGGTGGAGTAAAACTTCACCGAAGCTGACATTGACCATGAAAGCGTCTTTCATCTATTTTGTGAGTTTCAGGTTTTAAAAAGTTTAAAAACCAACTTTCTTTATTTTCACACATGAAAATATAAATTAAACAGGGGTTGGAAAACGTGAACGAAAACCAACTGGGTTAAAAGGATTTCACATGCTTAATTAACAGAAGATATCATTCTATTATTTATGACTCACCAAGATAACGGGAACTCAAGAGACCATTTCTGGTCCTTATCAAGCTGCTTGTACATATCAATCAGTTGCAGGGTCAATATCGCAGGCTTACAGGTCGCGTTGATAAGGAGAATAGAAGACTGACAACAGAGATTAAAGAGTAAAGCTATGAGTGATTAATATCCACAAGACAGGAACACCTGATCAATAATATAACAGTTATAAGTGTAAAATGTTCTATTTTCCATCCGTGATCTCGATAAGGACGTTTTATTGGTTAGAAAGCTGGAGTTTGATTTAGGTTAAAAGTTGAGGTCGGTCACTGAATTGTGCTCTTCAGCAAAATAATTTACCCTCAGTACTTCACTCACCCCGGGTATACAAATGAGTATTTCCGCATTATTGCATTGACATATATATTTATCTGTCTGGATTTGTAAAAACGATGCTAAGAATTGCACTCCTATCAACCTATTCTGTATGATTTCACTAAACTTTTAGGCCGCTTCCAAGCCATTTTAAGGGACAAAAAAATAGAGAAAGGGGGGCAATGAAAGGAAGATCAACGGGTAATAAAAAGAAAAAAGGACTGAGTTTCCTTTTAATTTTTATATCGTCACCTTTGGAGATTTGTTTCTGGCGAGAAAAAAAAACGCCCGCTTAGGGCACGATATAAATTCTATAGCATCGTTTTTATGAATCCAGACAGATATGTATATTGGGCAACCTTGAAAAACATGAACCTGTAAGACACTAGCAATTTGAAAACTGTATGTTTCGCGTTTCTCTTTCTCTTTTTTAGTATTTCCTCTTCTGACGACGAATTTTACTTTGAAATATGAGTGTGCTGGGTTTCCTTTCGTTCACTTTTTTTCTTTCTTTCATTCTTGCATTATTTCATTTATGCACACATTCACGTGCTATGGTTTTGTTTTACGCTACCACGCTTATAGTGATTGACTCAAAAATTCACCTCATTGTCTCATTCAATCAGGTGTAAAACCAAAACCAATCATTTCTCGCTATTCCCGCACCTCATGGCGGCCACTACGCGTACTTGCTTGGAGTTTTGATTGGTTCACAGGGTTGTGTTTGTCCTGGGCGAATTAATAAAATGATTACTTTTGGCTTTGGTCTTAGGATACTAAAACCAAACCGCTTGAAAACCGCTCTAAATACAAAAAATAGTATATAGAGAAAGCAAGTAAGATGACCTACTTCGCCCTTGTTGTGTAAATTAATCTGTCTGGCTCTCAGTGAGGTTGTCGCCGAAATTGTCAGCTGACCCTGTTGATCTAAACAGAAACCAAAATAAAGTGGCGGTGTGTGATCTCGTTCCCAGATTTGTATCCCGTTCCTGGCATGGAACGTTACAGGAGGTGAAAAGAAGAGAAACCTGGTAACAAGGTTGTAGCAACATAGTTAAAGCGGTTCTTTCTCCTGTAAGGTGATCTTTCTTAAAGGGGCATTGTCACGCTATTTGGCAACTTTATAAAAAGCTAGAAGTTGCCTTCGCATCAACTGAATTCCAAAACTAATGATCTAGTTTTGTTATCAAAGACTATCTGAAGGTACTGGAACTGTTTCCTGTCGCCTGTCGCTACGGATGGCATGGACAGAAATGGATTGAAATTTGAAAAAAACTGGCAATTTTTTTCAAGTTTTGATGCCACGGGTCCCAAAAATCCTCAAGAAATTTATTATGGTTGGCCCTCTCTGATAAAATTCATTTGATATCTTTGTTTAGCTTTACAGAAGCTTTTTGTTTATGATTAAAGCCTTAGAGTAATGATTTTAGCACAGAACTGACCTAAAACAGCAAAATCCTCGTGACAATGCCCCTTTAACACCACCGTTTCCAGCAGTTTTCGAACCGTTTATTTTTAAAGTTTTTAAACTGAGCAGTCTAACTAAATTTTGCTAGCTCTTTGCACATAAATTAAATTTATTCTCTTCGAGCGACGGTGCCGGGAAAATTCTAAATGAGGAAGTTATAAGCGAGGATCGCCCAGAATTGCAGAAATCAGTTACAAAATCACAGGCTTACAAAATAAACAGACACTCTATACTAACTACACTAACATTTAGAACATTTGTAGTAGAACATTCCATTGGGCCAAACGCTGATATTGAATTTGCAGGTCACGAGACTGTGTGCGTCTTCGTTCCATGTAGACAGTTGGCATTTGTGTTGGAGCACGCTCGATTCCTTGTGGTAAGAATCTGATGCAACGGCGATTCTATAAGCCAAGTCACGTGACTGACCCTGAAACAGATGACAACTTTTGGGTAACTAGCTGAAGGAAGACTCTCTCTTGAGCAACAATGTCATTAGTCTCCATGACGGACATTCTTTTTATTTAATTCTTATTTTTTTCTTTCTCCCTCTTAGCTTGCTAATCTCTTTCCTCTACTTCAGTCACAAGCACATGAGAACAATATCGTTACCAGGCTCTCTGTGGTTATGTATATGAGCAGCGACATTTCGTGTCAGCTTAAAACGTCTAAAACAACAACATCTGGAATTACCAAGATCTTCACCTCGCGATTTGTTTCGAATTTCCTAGTCCTCGTCCCGTTGCGGCAGTAGATAAAATAGCAACAAAAAGGTAAAAAAATTGCAAATCAAGAAGTAGCCATTTTCAAAGCTCCTCTACTGATTTAAAAAGAAGTCATCGCCACAGCATCCCCTTGAGCTATGGTTTTGCTCACATACTGTGCTTGATTCCCTATGCGATTTCTTCCCTCCTATTCCGCCTTCAGTACTGACAACCTGCCCACAAGTCTTAAGAGATAAATAAAAATGAATCTTACCGGAGGAACCCTTAAAGATGACTTTGGCTCTTGTATTTTGTTCATTGTTGCACACTGTAAAGCTAATGCCATCTTCTTTGTCGCTTCTGCCTAGTGGAAGATGTGTATTAAGCCTTTCAAATTCACAATAAAGTGACTTTCGATACATTTGACTCAGTCTTGGAATCTGTTGGCCGCACCCTGGGGCACTCGATGGTTCATTTTGTTCGGCGGGCAAAACATTGGGCAAACTTTTCTTTCAAACAAATAAACAAAAACTATCCTCACCGTATTACTCAGCCTGACTTTGATATCGGCAAAATGTGGGTCGTCTGTGGTTTCGAACTTCCAATGTTTGCAGTTTCGTATCTCCTCAGAAAGTAAACGCCGCTGAAAAATAACAAATAGAAGGCAATGGATAAAAGCAAAATTCTCATTTCCTTGCTTGGTTTTCGTGGATTTGTTTTTGTTTTTGTTTTTGTTAAGATGAGAACATAGCAAATGATTATAAAGCTAAGGCGACTCAGCTGATCTGGGCCCCTTTCTCGAAAGACCCGATAACTTAACGGGCCCGAAATAATATTTTGAAATCAAAGTCTCAAGAAAAGTAGGGTGTGTTTTGACCTCTAATAAAGTCCATCTGGAATGGAAAACAAAACAGCTTAACGGGCCCGATAATTAGCGGGAGCTTTGAGAAACGGGCCCCTAGCTGGTGTGACCTGATGTCACTTTATATCTGATTGAATTGAGTCTGTTTGCGGCCCCAGGGGCGACTTCCAAATAAAAAGTACAGGCGTGGTCGTCGTAGCTTGAAGGGCATCAAAAAGTGGGTTTAGTAACTCTTAAGGTGTGAATCCCCAAAAGGTCCGCAGCAAGAGCTTTTGTGATTCCTCTTACGGTATTAAGGTGACTGAACACAGTTTTTGATACCTCTGTTTCATTTACCTTTGCTTCTAAAACCCTTGATCCTTTGGTCGCCAAAAATGGCAGCAAGCAAGTTAACAACAGAAACTTCAACTATCCCTCGTTGACGGTTCACTGGCATATCTTGAATTTCCTTTGTTAAATTTTAATTTTTTTGAATCCTCCAGTTAGTTATTTCCTAAAGTATTTTCGCTCTAAATTTCGTGAAATTCTAATGAGTGGTTCTCGAGAAATAGGCGTATCTCCGAAAGTCAATTTTTCACTCAATCGCAATTTTTTCGACTTACTACGCATGCGCTGCATTTAACTAGGTTCCTTCGGTAACAAACAAAAGCCGAGAATTTCTGGTTTCTTTGCATCGTTACTTTTTCTAACATACCTCTGTAATAAAAGAGTAAAACCATCAATACAGTGTTCATTTGTGAAGAAAAATAGTACAGACAGCGCGGACATTGAGCAAATAAAATGATCGCTGTATTGATGCCATGCTTGTTTTTATGCAATACTTGTGCGCGCGCTGAATTGCGTTAGCATGAGCGTGCGCGAAAACTGTTCGGCCACCTTAAATCGAAAAAATATTAAGGGATGAAAAAGTTTTGAGTCACGTCCACAAAACAGGATCTTGGTACCTAACAAACAAACTGCGGTTATGAACATAACGAGACAACGCATGTTGTAAAAACTTTCATTTATGAACTTATCATTACAGTGCCCAAAATATAAATTTTTATTGTTTTACCCTATCTAGGTATTCAAAGTAAAATTGTCACTCAACAGCTTAAATCATGTATTTACAAGTTCTATGGTTGTTTTAATCCTAAGATTATTTTCAAAAACACTCGCCGAATTAAGTTTTTTTCCCCTATAAAGACAGACTCAGCCGCTCCCTTAGGTCTAAAGCAGTTAATAATGCTAGCTGCTGAGATTGTGATGATTGCTATATTGAGAAAACAAAACGTCGATTACATAACAGGAAAACGGAACATTTCAAAGAGCTGACCAGTAACAGCCATTCCTCTGCCATTGCTGAAAAATATGGAAACCGTAAAACTGTAAAATATGGAAAGCATTCCTTACGATTTTTTGGGCCATTGTTATGGTCAAAATTGAGCATGAAGGACAGAAACGAAACCTCCTTAAGAAGGTTTAAAGCAAATATAAGGAGAAAAGACCTAAGCAAACTGGTTAGAGATGATGCATGAAAAGCGTGCCATCTGTGTAACTCATAATCCATAAACAGAAAATATGATAACTAGTAGAGTCGATATAAAGCAACAGACCACAAGTTTCTATGGTTTATAGGCTGATAAACCACGCGGGATGTTGATAGAACACGAGAAGAATTTGTAAATCACGAGCCGCAGGCGAGTGATTTAAGAATTCTTCGAGTGTTCTACCAACATCCCAAGTGGTTTATCAGCCTATAAACCATAGAAACTTGTGGTTTATTGCTTTTATGTAATAATTCAGAAGACGCGCGATTTTTCCATAGTTTTACCGGCACAATAAACCACAGCTGATTGACCAATCAGAGCGCGCGCATCGATTTGGTTATTATATAATATAAAATTGTATATATAGTTTTATAATAGCATATGTGTATATACGAATTATATTGCATATTGCATACATTCGAAGTAGCTTTAGAATAGTAAAATTTTAACATTTTATATTATGCATATATATTTATCATTGATAAGTAACTTAAGTAGTGTCCCCGATTAGTAGGCCTGAGGGCAAGCTAAAAGATTAGACACTCAAATAAAGTTGTTGATTGATTGATGACCCAACAGGCCACAAGATAAAATGGGATCACTTTGACATTTTAGCCACTGGACAGTCTGATATACATTGTAAAATTGAGGAAGCCTTGCTGATTCGCATTTTAAAACCAGCGCTTAATGAAAATATTGGCAGTGAGAAACTTCTTCTCTTCCAGCCATTTATATTTTTCCAGCAGACTTAACTAGGTCTGTTTATTTTCATTTAATTTTTTAATTGTCATTACTCTCCTTATTTGGTATTAGTCTTCGTGTTTAAATTTAATTGTAGTTTAGGTAACCGTTACTTCTGATGTATGTTGGAGCATACGAAACGGTCAAGTTCATAAATGAAATTTTTTATAACATGGGTTGTCTCGTTATTTTTATAACCGCAGTTTGTTTGTTATTTTTACGCAAATTGAAATGACCGAAGAATAAGAGTGTCTACGATCTTGGTACCTCTTAAGGGCTCTTTTCAAAGTTTCCGACAAGCGCCTCTGTTCTTTTTGTATGGGACTCCCGGGCCAGTTTGCGCCCTTTCTGATTGGCTTTGCAACTGCATTGTTTCAACCTCGTCTAACAACAACTTCCAGAAAGTGTTTCCCGTATAACGTATAGATAACATATAAATTATTTTAAACAGAAGGCAGTTACCGATCGCAGCTTGTGCTTTGTTCGTAGGCCAGGATATGAAGGGATCAGTGCTAAAAAAAGGGAACATGTGAAGAACACTATGAGTCCTCTACTCCAGCAATTCATTCTTTCGTTTTCCTGTTTTTCTCAGTAAAATGTGACGTCATAAACGTTGATACTGTTCTCGCGCGCTCGAGCACTGAGGAAGGCTTCAAAAGGAACTTTTAGAGCTTTCTTAACTAAACAGGTAACATTTGTGTTCATTGCGTTTCCTATACAACTTTTCAGAGAATGAATCGAATGAACTCTTTGTTTCAGCAGCCGATAGTTCTCTGCATGGGTGGAACACCCGGGTAGTGGCGTGGGGGACGGACTCTTATGTGAAAAGATCGCATCCTAGTCGTCTGGCTTGGGGTACAAATCAGGAATTCTTGTCTCTGTTAGGGCGTGCGTAAACAAACGCCTATTTTAAAAAACCGTAATTTAGAAAACGCTGTTATTTCTGTTTTTAGGCTCGATCTCTGCCGGTCTCTCAAGGCGGTCTACTAGTGCGCACTCCTTCCATGAACAGCGGCTTGTATTAAGTGGCATCTTTTAAAGGTCAAATAAAACTCGAGCCACATCCAGATTGGTCGCCCTGGGGGTCTCCCCTAGGGATTCAACTCACATTTTCGCATGCCCGACCTTTCAAATGGGAATCCCCCGCCCCCCTCCACCGGGTGCACATTCATAACGATAGGAGACGGAACAATAGGTAACACAGGCTCAGTGTGTGTGTCACGTAACGGGTTTCTCCAGCTAGGAACGCGAAGCCACCAGGCTCCGCATAACTTGTATGTTAATCTACTAAAATGGCGGCCCGAACCGTTAGGATAAGGGCAAAACTCGGAATACGGATTCCCTTATTCCCCGTCTGTTGAAATTTCGTGCAACCGTTATTCCTAGTGAAGGTTATGATTATGAGAATCTAAGTAAAGTGCGTCGTAATATGATTCCAAGAACGCTGAGAGCGTCTGAAATAAGCTTGCTGATAATTGCCACTTTATTTAATAAGTGATCTTCAATTTACCGGAGGTATAAATTTGGCCTTTATGTGTAGCATAAACTGAACAAGATAAGAAATGTCATAGGAACAGGGTTCTCCGTCAGTGGCAGTCCCTGTGCACTGACCGTTTTCGATGTCCAAAGGCTAATTTGGCTCTTCTAAATAATTTTTTTTTCCAACAGATACGAGACTAATTCCAGATCAACACCATTTCTCCACTGATACTGTTACAAATCACCACTACATGTTCTTGTCGGCCTTCGTATCAAAACAATTTATAGTAGTTATGCCGAACCGACGATCAGAGATCAGCGAGAATGCCCGAGGAAAATGGAACGACAATTTCCGATTAAACCGAGCCAACCAATAGGAATGACATCTCAACAGCTTAAATTCTTTTTCCGAATTCCCTAATTAAGACAAAGAGCCGGTTTGTCAAAAGTAGAACGGCGAATTTTGGTCGAAATATGCTGACCGAAATGAGTGGACCACCTCCAGAGGTGATCCCGAATATTCCGGTCAGAAGAAACCAAAACGGACCATTTCATTTGAATTCCGACCGAAATTTCTGGAATCTTTGGCGTAATGGAAAGCACCAGATGCATATCACTTGTGATACGCTTCTGAAAGCACCCATTAAGTCCCTGTGGACGGGAGTCCTAGCCCAGATTGCTCAAAGATAAAACTCACCGTCTGGGACTCCCCTCCCTCCACGGGGACTTGTGTTTATAGGACATCACCAACTCACACCAACTCGCCACAAGGTAAGTTTCTTGATTTTTATTTCCAAGTTGTAGCAAATTCCCAGACCTAAACTTCGCCTCATATGTTCTCTATATTTCACACTTAACAACGTTACGAAGCACGCGACTGAAATGAAAGTAAAATTTTCTGCAGTGACGAAATCAAGTTTAATAAATCTGCACTAAAAACCAGGAACACTGGAATACAGTGGAACCTCGATTTAACGAACCTCTATTTAACGAAGTCCTCGATATAACGAACGATGTTCTGTGTCCCGGCCAAAGTTACAGTTAAATGTATGAAACAGAACCTCGATATAACGAACCCCGATATAACGAATTCTTCGATATAACGAACATAATCCCGAAGCCCAAACGTAAAATCTACCTCGATATAACGAATTAGCATGTCAGCGCACGACAGAAGATAAACGCTGAACAGATTAACAGTCAACGAATCCTTTTATCCTTATGGTAAAAAGACAGCAACCTTTCAGTCAACGGCTTATTATATGTCATATGCATTGGCACCATAGTATTTCCACCGAAGTCACCCGTGTGACAAATCAGTCGTCAACGGGTGTAGACAAAACGTGGGGTAGGCCACATGGCCTAGGCCATGGTGTAGGCCATGGCCTACCCTGTGGCCTACCCTATGGCGTACTCTATGGCTTACCGGTGGTCAGATTTTGTAAAACATTAACCCAACATTGGTAAGAGTCGACTGAGTACGCTGCATAAACTTCTATCAATCGAACAGGGGCATCCCAAAAGTCACTGACACGATTTTCAATAGGGAACGAAACAATGCAAATCTTACCGCACTCAGGCTAAAACAATCTATTTGTATCTTTCCTTGGTTTCCTGGCATGTACCTTTCTCTGGTTCGCATAATTAATAGCTGTCTAAAATACCTTTCTGGACACCACAGAAAATTATATTTTACATGTTACATACAAAAATAGGCCTTTTGCAACAGTTGGTCACGTGACGTGCTCTTCAAGAACACACTTATTAATCATTGGTAATGCATAATGTTATCAGAAATGGAAAGAACATTTCCAAATAAGCTTACATGCAAATTTTCAGGTTTATATCTTTTAAGGGGGAACTTTTATGGATGTTAAAAATTAGAAGGATTTGTATGAGAAGAAGTCGCTTTGCCCTCCAGTCACGCTCCAGTAGTTTTCCATACAAATCCTTGTAATTTTGCAAGTTTTCAAGCTGCCATAAAATCTTTGCCTTTCGGTGTAAGGACTTAGAAATTTCCATTTTTCCTAATATTTTACCCCTCTTTCTATCTCCAATGATTATATGCCAGCAGCTTCTTTTGGTAGTGATTAATAACAGAAAAGGTTTCTGGAGGGCAAAGCTTCCTCGCTTCCATACAAAACCTTCTAATTTTTGCAATATTCAAACCGTCATTAAATCTCAACCTTATACGGCATTGGTCTGAAAATTGGTGTCCTGGTTATTTAAAACATGCTCTTTACAGCTCTGAAATTCATTTTGCTGTAGCTAAAAGTTTAGAAATTATCGGTCACGTGACCAACTGTTGCAAAAGGCCTATTGGGTGATGTTTGTTTGATATCCCTATGTCCTCACACGTCCCTGATTCACGAATCCAGCATCACAGTCACCGTCCCACATTTAGTCACAGCCCACTGTTCACTTCTTATTTACACTAACACTCCACTAAATGTTATAAACTGACAGCCACTTAAATGGATCGTGGCGCCGCCATTTTGGGTAACGCAATATTGGACCTTCTCCTCCCTTTTATTAAAGCTGAATGCTTGACACCAGGATACGTTGAAGACAGAGAGAAACAGGGTGTTTTAAGGCTGAGTGCTGTAACATTGGCATATTTTGTTTTGTTCCATCTGACTTTGAAAATCATGTTCGTGACTTTTTAGTATACCCCTATTCGATTGATAGAAGTTTATGCAGCGTACTCAGTCGACTCTTACCAATGTCGTGTTAATGTTCTACAAAATCTGACCACCGGTAAGCCATAGAGTAGGCCATAGGGTAGGCCACAGGGTAGGCCATGGCCTACACCATGGCCTAGGCCATGTGGCCTACCCCACGTTTTGTCCACACCCGTCGTCAACTATGACCTCGATATAACGAACATTTTGGTCGTTTCCACTCAAATTCGTTAAATCGAAGTTTTCGATATAACGAACCTCCATTTAACGAACAAATTTGGCCGGTCCACAGCGACTTCGTTAAATCGAGGTTCCACTGTAGCAGTATATCGCTAACTACTAAATGAAAAATTTGCTATTACCCGTAGATTTTATTCTTAAATCCAACTGTAAACATGTACCTGCAGATGGCGTAGAGCGCGCAAAACAAGTGCGTGAGACGCAAATGTCTGCCTAACTGGGGAAGTGTTAGGAAAAGTGTAACGCTCGCGGCAAAAAGGTTTCCAAAAAAGATGAAAACAACTCATCCAACTTAAGAAAACGCGTGGTGACCCTTAAACTTCATTTTGTGACATGGAAGTGGCAACCCTTTTCAACACGTGGTTAGTTTCTGGTTGTGAGGACGCTAAAAGCGCTGTTGCGACTATCGTCACATTAATACAATTTACTCAATGGTGATTGGTTTAAAAAACTCCTTTTTTCCACTAATTCACTTGCCAAGTTGTTTATTGATCAGTTTGTTATGGGACAGTTTTTATTGGACAGTTCAATAGGCCAATCACATTTAAAGTTTTTAAATCAACAAATCCGATTGGTTGTGACAACCTTGGTTCCAAGCACCAACAATTTACGACTCCTTTGCCATCCTTTAATTCAAATTTTTCCTTTCTTTCATAACTTGGCTTTTCTTCTTTTCTTGGAAATTGTAATTTAAAAAAAAAAAAATTGGTATTAAGACTTCAATTTATCCAATTCGGTCTGTACTCATACTCTCGCTGCGTGATCGTCCTACTTTGCTATCACTCATGTGATTACAGACCGAATTGGATCTTACTCAGTCCTAGGTTTGATGTTGTTGAATCACACAAAGACAATCAGTGACTGAGAACATATCTGTAAAGCATTATTTACTTGAAAATCACTTTCTTGTTACGTTCATTACCTTAGGTGAATAATGCTTGCACTCTAATAGCTAATTACTATATGGCAGATTATTACTATAATTACCATATGGAAGATAATTCTTATTAATAAACCCAAATTCAGTGCAATCCTAAATGTTCATACAGTTAGCCTGTGCTATACAAGTCTAAAATACTATTAGTCTAAAGAGGCCCCTGTTGCTCTCTGTTCTTCACACCATGGGCAGGGAGAGGAGAGGCCCTGGGTACAAGGCTAGAAATTTCTTTCTTCAACTTTCTTCATTTACTTCCAAATGATCCACTGTACTCACAAACAAAAAACTCTAAATTCTCTCTCTCTCTCTCAAGTAAACAATCTTCAAAGGTAATACTAATAAAGCTGTCACTCACACCACATTACTAAATTTGTAAGCAAGGTTTCCTTGCTCTTTCAAAGCAAGAGGCTAAAAATGTCAGAAAAAATGGCTGTGATCTCTTAACTATTTAACTTCTTGCTAGACAATCCAAACTACTCCATTGACACTTGAACGAGTCTAGATTAGGTGTTCTCTTACAGCACCATATCGAGGATGGTGGTAAAACTCAAATTTCATCTCGCCTAAAATATTATAATTCTACTCAATTGTTATGGTAGGTAAGAGTAATACACACAAGCAGTTTTTCATCGGTTTGTTAAACAACACTTTATGAAAAAACTGCTCTGGAAACTAAACTTTGTACAATCATATCACCCAGTGCCTAGCGCTTAATTTCAGCCTCTCATATGAAATGCAACAAAGTTGGCAAAGAGCGAATATTAAACTCTTGACAATAAAAGAGCTTAAATTACCAACAAGGGCATTTACAGACCTTCCAACTCTGACGATTTAAACCTCCCAGTCTCTCCATGATGAATAATATTACAATTCAGATCTGGCTCAAAATCAACTCGATTTAAAATAATAACTGCCAGGGCTATCATTAGGTTTTCAGTCAGCTGTACCCTTGTTATTCACACCCATGGCAAACTGGTTACTTTGTGGGTAAGTTCTTTCAATAACAGGAAATTTCACCTGTAGCATCAAGAGATGTTACAGGTATTGTTAGCATTGAGATTCCTTTGTTTTAAAGCACTTTTGTAAATCTCACAATTTAAGACCCAAATCTCAAGACCTTCTGGGGTAAATTTTTGACATCTTGCAATTTGGGGGTTTTAGATGTTGGAAGGTCTGCATTTAAGTAGACATGAGTACAGATCAAAAGTAATACATACTTTAAAGCTAAACCAAGAAAAATGTAAGTGACAAATGTCCCACAAGGCCTCAGGGAAAGCTCCTTCTGAACAAAAAAAGCGATAAGAACCAGGGCTTCCATTTCTACTCTTTGACCTTTCTCCCTCTTTGTGACTTACTATACAGCCTGCTAAA
>JAHPZR010053366.1:0-15000 GCA_019787425.1 Platygyra sinensis | reverse complement strand
TAACCAGCTTTCGAACAACCCAGCCATGGAGTAGAAGTAGTAAGTGTTAATTTCCATGCTAGAATGACCAAATAGTTGTGCTACAATTTAAATCAAACAGAAAATCTTTCCCTGCTGTTAATTATTTAAATTTTGTTAGTTTTTAAACTTACCAGACCTACTTAAAAGATCAGCCACTGATGTTGGGAGAAATGACCAACTGGTCAAGACTGAGTTACCTCTTACCAGGTCAAGTTGCCCCTGGACCAGGCTTTCAGCCAGGTGGCCATCTGGCCATCCTGGGATCGGCCACTTTTCAGGAAATAATAAATAAATAAATAAAGCAGTGATTTCACTGAAAGGAACTTCATGTAACCAGCAAGAAGCATTCCTTCTGAGGAGCACTTGTTGTCAGCTATTGTTACTAACTTGTGAACCAGCATGTGTTGTTTCATAGTCATCTTCACAGTGACCACAATTGTTAATTCAAAAAATCTTTGCCATGGAACAATATTTCCTCACTTTTTTGCAAAAAATGAAGAAACACAACTGATGCATTTACTATTTACTTCAGTTTCAATCTATTTTTGGTTTTTGGCAATCAAAGTGATACATTATCATTCAATTCCAATATATAAAAGTATCGGCTAAAAATCACAGAAAACATAACTAAGGCACTTCAGTGTTTCAAAATTTCTGGGGGGCATGCCACCAGACCCACCTAGCTGGATGGGACCTTTGGCCCCATATTTGTCACAGAATCCTGGCTAAAAGCCTGCCCTGGACATTTTCAGGATTGATCCAAAGCTATCAAATATATGCTTACCTCACAGAT
Organism: Platygyra sinensis; assembly: GCA_019787425.1. NCBI lineage: Eukaryota > Metazoa > Cnidaria > Anthozoa > Scleractinia > Merulinidae > Platygyra > Platygyra sinensis. The sequence continues at coordinate 14,186 of JAHPZR010053366.1, read as the reverse complement.
AATGAAAAGTCTCCTGTAAAAAATGTAATGAGTTTATTAGAAATTTATTGTTACAGTAACAGAGGTTGTAAATTACCACATATAACCTATAACCACAGTACAAATATGAATTATTTCATATATATATACTCCACATCATCACTGCACAGGAGGATATGAACTCAATAAATTGACCTCGCTCCCAATGTGTGGCTTCATAGCTCAATTGGTAGAGCATCGCACCGGTATCGCGGAGGTCGCGGGTTTGAATCTTGTTGAAGCCCTGATTTTTTTCAGGCTTCTTCTTTCCAATTGCTTAAATTGGAAAATTTACTGCAATGATCACCCTTCACTTTGATCTTACCACATATAAATTGAACAGATTACATTGAACATTGGTAATAATATTAATAACAAAATTAATCAAGAACTAAAAGGTGCATTGCTGAAAATCATTGACATCCTTGATTGGTCAAGAATAACTTTCCCACAGTTATTTTTACAGTGTAACGAACTCATTTGTGATTGGTCTGAAATGAACGGACTTTGATTCTTTTCTTCTGAACTTGTCTAGTGTTTGGCAGCAAAACCTTGGGTGACCCCGGTTAAATTTGTTACACTGTAATAGCATCAAGAGGTTTTTGGTGAGTTGAGCTCATCAACAGTCAGGAACGTAAATAAAGGTTAAGGAAACAGGCAATGAAGATAAAAATGCAAACAACAATTACGTACATGGAGTCAATTATAATGTAAAACAAGCAGTTCTGCAGTCAAAGACATGACCACATGTCTTAGCCATAATTTACACTTAACACATGAAACAACTGTACTGGAGGAATTTGTGGTCAAGTGCTCTTGGTTGTGCAATTGTACCACATTTAAGAAATCGAAAACATGTACCATGTTTCTGTCAAGCTATAGAAACATGAGGGGACGTTTGGGAGAACAAGAAATGCGGTGGGAACATGAGCCGCAAGCGAGTGTTTCCACAGCTTTTTTGAGTTCTCCCAAACTTTCACAAGTGTTTCTATTTAACAATTAGACTACGAGCCCGAGTTTTCTATGAGCAGATAGTCAACAAGGCGCAGCCGAGTTGACTATCGCTCGTAGAAAACTAGGGCGAGTAGTCTAATTGTTTTAGTATAAATTTACCGTAGTCTCATTGCATAAAAAGGAAAAAAATGTGAACGCGTAGAAAAGAACTGTTTTATTATGTTACATCAGGTTCAAACGTGATGCGTGATGTGCACTGATGCATAACTGTTGACTATCAGCAGATAGTGGACGGTAATATAGCCAATCAAATTCACAGATTCACAATAGACTACGGCAAATTTATACTAAAACTAAATAGAAACATGGAGTACATGTTTCTTTTTTCTTTTAGAACACACTGCAACCAAAAAAAGGAAAACAACTTGTTAACTTTGATTATCAAAATGTAAATTCTCTTTGCTCATGCCATCATTACATCAACAGTTTGTGCCTAGTTCTGTGTCAGTCTCCATCAAGTTATGGAAACATGATTTTTAACCAATCAGCGCACTTATTTTCTTAGGACTGTTTTCACACACAACATGGCAACCAACACTTTTCTCAAAAACACTTTATAAGAAGAAAAATTAATCTGGAAACACTAAACTTAAACACATCAGTACCCACTAGAAACGTACACTTGGGAAGGCACTGTAAGAGTGACTCAACTACAACACAGTGAACCTGAACCAAGCTTGAACCCTTGACTGTCTGATCAGCAATCCTGGACAATAGTAATTGGGACAGTTAAGCTGGCTCACATATAACCCATCCCCCTAATTAATGTTAATAAAAGGGACTGAAAAAATCTCCTGATTCTAAACATTGTAATTGGGGGGGAGGGGGAGAACTTGCTTTGTGTCCCAACTTTTTTTCTGGGATTGAGAGTTGCCAGAGGTAGACAGCTATTGGCAAAAATTGTAATCTAAGTCACACTTTTGGTTTGGCTACTCTGAAGAACTGTTTATTTTGCCTGATTCTTTAAAAACTGACAGCAAAGTCAGACTACTGTTCAAGCAATAAATATGGTTCCTGACCAAACAAAGATATAAGGGTTATTAACCAAGTGTGAGGTCAAGATAGTGGGACATTGCCCAACTTCTTTCTTTCCATGTTTATGAACCATGATGAAGCCAAGGTCCTTTGACACGCAAAAAAAGAGTGAGGTCAATATCCAGTCATCTTGACCAAATAAACTTGGTAAATAAAGGACTTAAATCATGGCCTTTGATGAACCTGCCTCGGCCTAAGGAAAAATGTTTCATGTGTGACACAATGTGTAATCCGAAGTGGGCAGGATAGCTCCGTCTTGCCTTCTCAGGTAGCAAATCACAGTGCAAGATTTGATTCATCCTGCCTGCTCAGGACGCAGCCATAAAATAAAGCTCCCTACTTCAAAGCCTTGTCACAACCCTGCCTGATACAGAATCAGAACACACTTCATTAGGACACTCCGGTAGCCATATATACTATACCTGGTGTACTTTCACTTTCTCTGACAAGGAAAGCACCATCAGACACCTGCTTCTGAAGCAATTCCTCTGCCTGAGCTCGGGTTATTTTACCATGAAACCAACTAAGATAAATATGAAGAAAGAATTACTATGTCACCTAATTAAGCTTATGACAACAGCATTGTTCATGTTTAGACCTTATACAAATTTGTTAATAATAACCTTTTACTAACCCAGCGTGAGGCCAGTGCTGGAGAATATTGGTCCGAGGTTGTTGCTTCACTCGGTCTGTACAAAAACTACCAAGGGGCAATATTCCCCAGTACAGCTCAAGCTAGCTAGGTAACTAAGTAGTTTATTTTATGGCACTTGGGCCATGCTTGTTTTGAATTTGCTGGCTTTTGAAAACAAAGCATACCCAGACGATGACTGCTTCCATGGAAACTGTCAGTATGGCAAAATCCTGACCAAGAAAGAACCTATCAGAACAACGCTCGGACTTACCTTGCCATCCCCTGCAAAATTTTGACCAAGATCTTGCCAAGATCTCGGCGATAATCTTGGCAAGTTTTTGGCTGGTGAGATTGCCAAGATCTTGGTTAGATCTCAGTGAGATCTCAAAATCTCGGTGGCCAAAAACTCACCGAGATCTCAGAGAGATCTCAAAATCATTTCCAGGGGAGGTTGCCCCCAAGCTCCCATAAAGGGACCAACTTTGCCTGCCTGTATCTCAACCTTCTCTAAAATCCTGTATCTATCCCAGGTAAAATTGAAATTATCACAGTCACCCTCAGAGGCTAATAGTACATGAATATGTCTGCTGCTCTTATAGAAGAACAAAGGTGGTTCTTCCCAAATTGGAAGCAAATCTTCTGATATGCAGTGCACCTTAAGAAGTGGTACTTCGGTCAGCTGTTAATGGTAGCTGTGACACGCATGCTGTAAACAAGGCTACGCCACACAGTCCATTGCAACAACTAATGTACCAGTCAATTCCAAAACCGCCCATCCCCCCCCCCCCCTGGGCAAACCCCCGGGCATTTGACTTTTTTGAAAAATTTTGGTCAAATTCCCCGCTATGTTGGCAGTTTAGAAGGTCAAATGCCCCACCCGTTAGAGCTTCAAAGAGGGTCAAATCCCCCACCCTCCTGGGAAAACAGAATCGCTTACCTTTGGAAACAAGTTCTGTAAAATTTTCAGCCACTACGAATTTCTTCTTCAGCTTTTCTTCGCTCTACGCTTTAAACAAAGGCATATCCCACGATAAAACTATATAAAACGACAACAACAGAAAAAACCCACGTGGAATCGACAAGAGCAATGACCCGTGAACGTGGCTCACGTGCTGAAGCAAAGAATCGCGCAATCCCTTTGTTTCCGACCGCTGACAGACATTTTGACAGGAAAGTCAAATGCCCCACCGGGCGGGCCTCATTTTGAGTCAAATTCCCCACTATATGGAGTTTAACACGAGTCAAATGCCCGGGGATTGCCCGGGGGGGGGATGGGTGGTTTTGGAATTGACTGGTACATAAGTATTATAATTTCTTGGTTACTTAGAAACAAAAACATCAGATAGTACCAAATGATATTAACTTTGTGATTTCACATTTAGTTGTCAGAAAAAAGGTTTCAGTCCTAAATAATTGCCATCATATTTTTAGATAATACAATTTTGATTTCACCGATATGCAAACATAGCATGATCCGATCAATGCAAATAGAATTCTCGAAAAAGGAATCTAATTCTCTGTCTACTGTTTATGTTAATATCATACTTTAGTTGCACGAATTGGCTTGCCAAAAGTCAAAATTCATTGGAAATGATAGTAGCCTAATTTTAAAACGTACCTTCGTGAACAAAAATAATGCGAAATTCTGCGATATAACTAGCCTCATAATCTTGCTGTCGGCTATGTGATCGACGCAAGTTTATATTGATCTACAGTTGAACACCATAAGTACCAATAGGCTTATATCAGTAAAGGAAGAAATATTCTAATGCACCAATGTACATAAACTTAGCTTATCTTTGTTAAGGAATAGCATCGTTCTAGAATTTCACACACTGCACACTCTTCCTCATTATCTCTAAGCGTCTCTACTAACTTGTGTGGTTTAAGGGTGATGTAGTTCGCTGGAACGAGTCCCGGTGCGGCCATCCTGTTCAGCTTGGAACCAATTATTATCCTCATCTTTGCTTAAAACCTAAAACATCATAAATCACACAACAATGAGAACTAATAAGCTTCGATTATTGGTGAAATCGACCAACTGCAGTGCAAATCCGGTATTTTACGTAGGGATATTGAGAAATGGCGACTCTACATGGTACGCTTTGTGGCTTTCGTTTACCTTTACGATCGATCCCTTCTTGAATGAAAGCTCGTCTTCTGCCGTAGCATGAAATTCGTGCTTCGCTACGGCTTCCATCTTGCACCCTCCTCCTAAATAGACCTAAATAGACAGACTGATAACAACACGAAGAACCTTGGAAAACAAATACATGTATGACTGACTGTTCCGATCCGAGCGGGAATGAGAACGAAGTCAAGCATTATTTTTCGTTTGCCTTATTTGGAGATCGCGTCTGGAAATCTAAGTTTCTGACAATTTCCGGTTCGTGACGTGACATTTCTCATCACCCAATTCCCAGTCCTAAATTTCAACTACGCGGCCCGTTTTCTTTGTAAGGCAAGATCCCAGCAAAATTTCACGAGCTTTTGGGCGAATGCAGTTTAAAGGAATTTTATAATATGATTATATTACGTATCCCCTGGCTTTAAGTAGTCTGAATAAGCGGCACACCTGTGATGAAGGCCACTTTGGCGTGCATGATGGTGATGTTGTCACTTCTCCACTGCAGGGATTGAACATAGGGCATAGTGTATTGCAGAGGTCATGGGTTCGAATTCCATTGACCCTGATCATAACTAACTATGCCCTGATTTTTTCAGGCTTCTTTGAATTCTTTCCAATCGCTTAAATTAGAAAATTAACTTCAGGTTTTGATAGTGTTTTCCTATAAATGATCTAAGTTGTTACAGTTAAATAAGATCTTAAGTCACACACCACCACCTCACACAGATGATATTGCTAGGTGCATCGTGCTTTTTACACTCTTTTTGTTTTTATTTTCTTTTCCCCTTTTAACAACAATAATTTGATTATCTGTACCACCACCACACAGTTACCGATTCACTGAAAATTACATAACAGAAAAACATTCGTCTATACAGTACAAGGCTTCCCTACATCACCTGTAATACAATCGACACCAACAAAGCTACCGTGAGGCTATTTTCAGCGTTTGACTTCAAAACGGTTGAGTTACCTTAATATGCCATATTTACATACAGTTGCCGTGTGTGTTTTAAAATCCCTATTGTTACTAAATGCACAGCACACATATTGTTATTTATTAACACAACTGGATCATTGGATAATGCAATTCGAGAGTTTTCATTGGCTAAGCCATCATGGTATAGAGCTATTATACCATGATCTACAAAAAAGGGAGCGTATGCGTGATTTTTTTGGCCTTTTTGTTTTTATTGCAGTCTAGTTTTCTATATTTTGGGGGCGATTTTAATAAAACAATTATTCCACTCGCGCATGTTGGATATGAGATGATTATAGCCAACTCGGCTCTACGCGCTTCGTGGCTATCTATCATCTCATATCCAACGCGCTCATGGAATAATTGTAATTAGAAAAACAGTCCTAAGAAGCACGCTCGCTAAGTGGTTAAAAATCGTGCTTGTATTTAACAAATTGACGTCCAGTTTTATGCTGGTCTGACTGTTACTTGATCATGAATTTCGTCATCACATGTCAAAAAAAGTAGCTGTGGATCCACGAGGCGATAGCCGAGTGGATCCCAGACTACTTTGACAAGTTATGACGAAATTTCTTCTCAATAACAGGACAGACGCATTAAAAAACTGACAATCAATTTGTTCTTTTACGATAAAACAAATCGTCGAATTGCCGGCTCTCGCTTGTGACCGCGTCGCATGAATTGTATAATCATGTGTATGCCCGCATATGGAAATAAAAATAGACAATGAGCGCGCGTGAATTTCTGCAGTTATCGTAAAAAACTCGATGGAGACACAGAACCAGCGCGCCGCTGTTGACGTAGTAATGGTCGCGAGCAAAGAGAATTTACATTTGATATCCAAAGTTAGGTCAAGTGGTTTTCCTTTGTCTCGTCGCGGTTTTCTAAAATAACTAGAAAAACATGTACTTCGTGTTTCTATCGAGTTATACAAACACTGTGAAAAGTTTCGGGAGAACTCCGAAAGAGCTGTGGAAACACTCGCCTGCGGCTCGTGTTCCCACAGCATTCTCGTCTCCCAAACTTCCACTCGTGTTTGTTAATTAACGCGATAGAAACACGATAAATGTTTCTATTTCTTAATAAACTAACACACTACAAAATCCCAATTACATATATTTGGGTACACAGCTAGGGAAGTAGAGTCACGTAATGTTGGTGGATATATGCACATGGATAAGGCGTCAAACGTGGGTGTTTGAGATATTTTTGCAAATTTTTTGCGACTCTCTTGGCATGAGGACTTTTTTATGCTGACTAGGTCAGACGTATCACCCGAGCTGAACGGTACACCAAAACGAAGATTCAGAAAGTACATTGTTCCAGAGGAACGCATTTCGGAGGGTTAAGCCTTAATGTCACAGTGTTCGCGGTGTTTCCGCCCCAACCTCCTAATGCCCCCAGTCTGTCAGTGATGGTATGCTTGATCTGTTTGATCCGCATAGCAGCACAAAGTATACTTGTCATACTGACCACCAAACTCCAATACATTTCCGGATGGTGGGGAGAATTGGTTGTCGCGGTGCATAGAGTCGAAAACTCTCTGACTCACCAGGTGGCAAAAAACACCAGCTAACTTATGTAGAAGAAACAAACAAATTGAAATTTCAGCTTACACTTGATCAAGTTGTGCTCCTAAGTAATGGAATTGCACACGCGGCTAACTTCCGTGCCAGCTAGCGCAAGTAAACGATTTTTCACAGTTTTATTTCTATTTTGAGTTGGGAGATAACAAAACACTTACACGACTGCATGCCCTGCAAGAAACATTGAGTTTGTTTCCCTTAACCCTAAATGTTCCCTCGATTTAGCTCAAGGAACAGATGGTCTCAGGAAAACAAAACTTGACTGTTTCCTTGGGGGCCAATCCTTAGGTGCTTAGTGATGAGTGAGCAGTTGGTAATCAATCAGTTGTTCACAAACTGATGTTTATTAAAATTCTTTAAAAGCTCTATAAACACCGTGAGAACTAAAATAAAAGATACAAATAAATTACAAATAAGCTTTCGAAAATAAAAGGATATGAAAACATCATACACGCTTCGAAAGTTACAAAGTAAAAGGAAAACTTAAGATCGATATACTAATAACGGTAAAACGATGTCGTATACAACTTGACTTTATCTGAAGCCTTAAATCTTAAATTTACAATTTTAAGCGATGAAATTGAACTTAAGCGAGTAAAGAAACAAACTGCTTACATTAACAAACTAAAATAGCGTCAAAGATAATTACCTTGGTGCTGCCTTGATCACCAGAACAATGATAAACTTGGAGAAACTTGTTAACTTGTGGTGAATTAACAGATCTTGCGTCAACTGATCTTGCTAACGATAAAACTAATCTTTTATAACGGTAGTTGGGTGTCGCGGCGCTTACGCGTGAGTTTTCGCGACACCACAGAACTTACTCGAAAGATCTAGACACTAAGGTAGCGTACACGCGAAACTAATACGCATGAAAAAGCCTTAAATAACTGAATACACGTTTACAGAAACTTCCAACAACTAGAAATAGTACTCTTAAGGATGCAAAGTCTAGTAACCGAGCGTTAAATAGCTTAAATAAGAAACCTGTTGCAAACTTGCGCAATGTTGCGCGTGCAAAATTTGTTGCTGAAGCGCGCGCCGCTTAAAGTGTCGTACATCGCGCGCGCACAACTTAACTGCTGTCGTTACACCTTTTAAAGGAGTAAGTTGGCATAAATAATAATTCTAAAAGTATCATCAGCAAGATATTGCTAGTAATTATATGTAACAGAATTTATTTAAAACATAAATTTATACCACATCTCGCCAAGCAACACATTGCAGCACACTAGATATTATAAACTTAGTCAAAATGTTTGAAGAATTCTGCTACAAATCATGCAAGAGCGGTTTCTAATAATTAAAGTTACTCTTTGGTCCACTAATTATTCAGCTTGCGTGGTGTATACTAAAACAATTATTCACCTCAGGGTCGGTTAAAGTAGTGGATATTTACATACGTTCACTTCAGTGAATAATTGTCAATTATTATGAGCCAGGCACAGGTCATATTGACCAACTGCGCATGATTTTAATAATCTGCTTTGACAATCTGGAGGAAAGTTTTTCTAATAACAGCAGCTCAGTTGAAAACGTTTTCCCCACCAGAATTGCCAAGGGGACTCCAATATGAAAGGGACAGGGAGCTTGTCTGTCATTTCGAAAAGAACCCCCAACAGATGCCAAGACCCTGTTGGCCCGGGGGGGGGGGGGGGGTACTCCCTTATATGGGCTATATAGGTCTGTGCGGCCATAAAGGGTATAGTTTTTCAGCCGTTTTGGTCATAAATAGGGTATCGATTTTAGCTGATTTTGGTCATAAATAGGGTATGGTTTTCATACTCTAACCTTGATATGGGTATGATTTTAAGCCGAGAAGCCAAGTTTTCATCATTATCGAAAAGAAAATCAACAAAAGCCCTTCACAAATTATGTTTACAGTAATTTAGCATTGGTTTGAACTTGGGATCCAACTATAACGCAGGTCTGAAACAGGATTTTGATGTAAGGTTCAGGTCATAAATAGGGTTTCGAATTTTTGGTCAGGTCATGAATAGGGTAGGGAATATCACAGATTTTGGTCATAAATAGGGTAAGGGTTTTTGGGTAGCGGGCCGCACACCCCCACCCCAACGTGGGCCTGTTGAGCATGGCTTGAAATTTTTTCACCCCTACCCGGGTAAGAGGTACCAATTCTAAATGACTTTTTTGTAGACTGTTCACATTCCCCTATTTTTCCGTGAGATCGTAGTGTCGATCGTTGAGTTCGACGGGCCGCTATATTGGTCTCTTGATGCGCGCGAAACTGGGGAGAGTACAAAATGCCCGTGGGTAGTGGCGGTGGAGCAGATAGCGTGGGGATAGGGGGGTATTTTTTTCCACCCGTCGCCCCATTTTGTACTCTCCCCAGTTTCGCGCGCATTAAGAGACCAATATGGCGGCCCGTCGAACTCAACGATCGACATCTACGATCTCACGGAAAAATAGGGGAATGTGAACAGTCTAACTTTTTTGGGAGCATCCTAAGATACCAAATCTACTGTTTAAACCCTGAAAGGTACAACAAGCACCCCATTGTTTTTATGTGAGATTCCCACCAGTGAAAAACAGTTGTGAAACATTGTTGAAACCCCTGCATTTGCTATAGGCAGGTCACACCACCTGTGCTATAGGAATGACTGCTGTGAAACTTCTGACAAAGGCTTACAGACTGTGAGAAATGTTCAAGCACGGCAAAGAAGAAAACTCCAAATTTGTGTGACCTTGATTTGCACTACCCAGTTGGACCCTCCGAAATGGAATGATCATTCCCTTTTAGCAGAACATGTTTTTCTATCTACCCTAGTATGAACATGAAACAAACTGAACTTTTCTTTCTGTTGGTTTTGAAAGTTGCTGAAAATCAAAGTCTCTCCCAGGTGTTCAGTTACTTAAGGCACTATGAGAAAATGGGTGAGCAAAAAAAATGGGGGAGAAGAGCAGAAAGAGAAAGTGAAAAAACGCCTGTGGGCAAAATTTAAAACAGGTCATTCCAATATACCAGGATCTGGTATACCCTCTGATTAGTGAATTTGATAGGTTTTGTCAACACCCTAGCATTAATTGCACAGATGAAAAATGTGATATGCCAGCAGTCAGTGTAAAATGAGGTTGACACACCTACACGACACCTACGGTTGATGACATTTGCCTTTCTCTATCTTTCTTTGCTTCACACAAGTTTATGAAGGACACTTCATATTATTAGGGTCAATCTGTTTGATTAGAGATCCTTATCACAGGTATTATATTAAAAATATTTATCTTTGCCTGATTTTCCTTCCGAGATTGCCACAGCTTTACTTTAAGAAAGAACGCTGCGATCATCAACTCAATCTGTTTAGACCTCCTGAGTAGGTTATAGCCCACATCGTGGAAGGAGTATCTCTTCTAGTCTGCAATCTAATGTTAGTTTGCCATTTTGGCACATTCAGCGATTTTCTTTCTACTGTTTCCGTGAATTGTTTCTCAACACATCTGCTAACAACTGAAAAACCATAAGCCAGCAGTCATGTTACGCGTTCTGTGTGTGGCCTATGAAAGGGCATAAGGACCTTTTGTTAAATTTGCCCACAGGTGTTCTTCCGCTTTCTCTCACTGCATTTCTCCCTTGTATTTTTCACTCACCATTTCTCACAACTTGTACCCCAACTACCTGAACACCTGGAAGAGGCTAAATCAAATATGAAATCTGGGCCATGTAAAAAGTGAAAGGTTAAAAAATGGCTTAAAAACTTCTCTCGCGTTTTTGTTATCCATCTGTTGTTTTCTGTTTGGAATTTTCGGCGGCTTCTGGCCACCATCATCAGGGTTGCAATGTTGCACGGTTTGAAAAGTTTAGCCTAAATTTTTCAGTTCTGTTGTTTGTAATCCATGTCAATCTTCTCTATCCTTAACCATCCTTGTTCCTTTATAGTTTATTATCATTTCCTTGGTGTTCTTCTATCTTGTTTGTAAAGTATTATTTTCAGGTTTCCTTCAATATTTAATGGTTATTTTGTCGATGGTCAAATAACTCAAAATACTATGACTCTGCTCCTTTAAGGGTCGTCACTGCAGAACCTGTCTACACATACATTAAACGCTATTTAGAGGGAAAGCCACAAACTTGCCATTGACATGTTCCTGAACCATCAGGAAATAAAATTATTTAATATACTGCAAATTTATCAAAGAAGCAAGGTCTTAAAATTTAGCAAATCTGTATGAACAAACATGACAAATTCTATACAACAGAAATTCATGAGCCATTTGGTCCTGATCATGACAAGATTGTAACCTTCCTCGTCACAACCATTTGTAAGGTTTTCACAAATATTTATACATCATATTAACATTACATTTAGTGTAGTTGGTAGTTGGTGAATGCAAAACATTTCCTGAGTTGAGGTTAATTAATTTAAAAGTACTTCTGTTGAGGAAAGTTGAAAAAGTAGCTACATGCAGTTCATAACTATTAATATTATAACAACAATAAATCTTAGTTACACATAAAAAATATTTTGCAACCTTTGCTATTCTTTTGTCAGCGGCAATAAAGAGCAACTTATTTCACATACCAGTAAATACTTTTACTTTGGCACGGAGTGATCTTTGATATAAATTTGTTAGCAGCTTTAAGATAAATTTACACTGTACACTCAATCTATTGTAATATTGATATATGCAGCCATTTTAAACAATGCTAAGAGGTCTGTCAGAGTCTTTTCAAAGCCCTCTTCTTGTCTTTTTTCTTTTTATCCAGTGCTTTGTCGCTAGCCCTTTTTATTCCTTGTGTAGCTTCTACAGTTTCAGCCTTTTCCATACTTTCCACCTTACTGGTGAGGTTGTGCTTGGCATGGATATCCGTCCACCACTGAGCTCGCTTTGAATAGTCGTCATACTTCTCTAATAACAGCTTACCAGCTTCTTCATTCAATGCTGACTCAGGATTTGGGACTATCAGAAGACATTTCACAGTCTGCAAAAAGTAACAACAGACAGGCATAACAAAATAAGACTCTAACAGCTCCTTAACTTGTTCTTGCCTGCGCATGTGCTCCCGATTGAGCCTTTGAGGGTCCAGAAGCCACAGACAACCAACATTTGCTTTTAGGCAATTGGAAAATCTTTCTTTTTTCGTACTTGAGACATAACTGCTGGGCTACCATGGCCCAAAAGGGTCAATCACCAATCAGTTTACCAAAACACAAAACAATTTCCCAAAGCATAAATCAGTTTACCAAAACACAAAACAATTTCCCAAAACACAAATCAGTTTACCAAAACACAAAACAATAAACTGATTTGTAATTGACCCTTTTGGGCCACCGTACTGGACACTCTGGATATCATGTGAGGAAACTTTGGGTTCCTCATAATTTTCATTAGACCACAGCCATGCATAATGACATCATTTCTGTCACCTGTTCAAGATGTATTGACCTCAGCGGTAACAGCGCTTTTACAAAGAAAACTTAGTGTTCAAGACCATCAGTGCTGCACATAGTGGAATCCCCAATTTCCAAACATCCAAAGAAAACAAAAATTGGCTTAAGTAAAAACTAGGACAGTGGTTAAAATTACAGTGGTTGACTGAGGAGAGGAAAACAACTCTGGTTCGAGTTAATGGAAAGTTCAAAAATTGAGGGTTCAAGAAAAATTTTGGAGATTTGACACTATACATGTACAACTGACTAGGATGGAAAATAAATAACCAATTGACACAGTTAGTTAAAGTTTTACTGTAACACATCAAGTACTCTTTCTTATTCAGTGTCCTTATATATTCTCTCAGTAGTATTTACCAGATAAATAAATTAACTAGACACTTAGCACTGTTGTTGTTGTTGTTGTTGTTGTTGTTGTTGTTGTTGTAGTCAGATTGAAAGACAAGCACATTCAAGTGTATCATCTGATGCCATACCACAGTGCATAAAAACCGTTTCCAAAAGTACATTAAACTGTATATAAATTCTATGTTAGAATTGATCCTCCTGAGATCATAAACCCTATATTATCTGGCTCACCAATAAAATATGTTTAACTCCAAGTTCTGGTTTCCAATCCTTTTTTAGTGTGTTTACACAGATTTCTCCATTGCTAGCTACATTTGGGTGGAAGATTTTTGTTAAGAAAAATCCTGAAGAAACAAAATGATAATAATACAGTTTAGCTATTTATGTTGTTAACTTATCTCCTAATTTTCTTTTTGGAGGCCTCAATCCACCTCCATCAGAGTGAAACAATGTTCCTCAGAAATATATGTACAGTGGAACCCCGCTATAACGAACCCCGCTATAGCGAAGACACCATTATAACGAACAACATTTGAAAGCCCAGCAGAATTACAGTAAAATATGTGGAAACAAACTCCGCTATAACGAACCCCACTATAACAAATTGATTTTGACGGTCCCAACGCACAAGTTTACCCCGCTATAACGAATATTTTGTCCTGTCACTCTCAGTAAGTTAAAACGACATGATGATACAAATGGCTGATAAGCCAAACACGACTTGCATTGGTCAAGATAGGGAAACTTTGACCTTTAAAGCTTTGCTGTATTTAAATGTAGCTGTTAACGCGCAAGTCTGTAGACTGTTCTGCGCGGTGTATATCCCATTGTTCAGCTTGGTTCAGCTTGGTTACCCTGCTATAATGAATATTTTTGTTATTAACCAGATAATTCGTTAAAACGGGTTCTTCGTTATGACGAAGACCCCGCTATAACGAACAATTTTTTTGGTACCGAGAGACTTCGTTATAGCGGGGTTCCACTGTAGCTTGCTCTTATTAGTTTGATCTTTCATCGACAATACCTTTTTAAA